>JAHZMX010006291.1:0-23004 GCA_027743895.1 Seira musarum | reverse complement strand
CAACAAGACATTATAACAGGATGCCAAAGACAGCATTTAACCCTTTACTCAGCTACGTGCTTATCGCAGTTTTAACTGCACTAGTTTATCTTTGTGATATCATCTACAGTCATTTTGACAATAGCCACGCTCTATGTGCAGTTATGTTGTATCTCAAATAATTCAATTTACGTAAAAGCAGATGAGCAGTGTACCCTCATGATATGACCAGATTACAACGAACAGTAGCCTGAATTCAAAGCTGCATGAATACTTACCTATATTATTTTCCTTCTGTAGATATTTAATAATGATTGCAACTTTGATATTGAACTTGTCATGCGTAAGCTTAACTGTAGTAATGGTAAACATAAACTCCAAAGTACACGCAACTTTCCATGAAACTGGAGTAAAATTACGTTAGCATATACTACGCAGATTTTATTCCAAAAACTCACAACAGAGAAAAACAAGCTGACATTCAAAAATTATGTTCAGGGAAATTAGTAATCAATCATCTAGTCAGACCGTACCAAATCATATTTTTGCTGGTAGAAATACGAGGAATTAATTCTTCTTGATATGTCATGATTCCGACCAAATTTTTATATAATAGCCAAATGTGTTGTTTAAGAATATCATCAGTCAACAAGTACAACTTAATTCAATCAAAGCTATTTGAATAACAATTTTAACCAACTAAAGTCCCTGTGCCTTAGTCCGTCCAACGATTACACAATGAATAGGTTTGACTCAATTATTTTAGGATGTTCCAGAAATGCATGTTGCAACGATGGCTATCCCCAATGCTGTCTGTACAATGGAAGGTGCATGTGTTGCCGGACTTAGGAGACAAAAAAGTGTGATGAAATAAATCATTTCTACTATTAAATAATTCAAAAACTGCATATAAATAAAAGATTTTATTTTAAGTCATTAGTAAAATATTTACTGTTTGCTCTGTTACAATTTTCATACACGCAAGATAAGTGTCGGACTGGAAGAATGTCAGTTTCCCCACATAAACTCTTAATTCTTTGAATGATTAATTGCATATCGCCTGCTTTTTCCTACGAGCAATGATTTTTGTACATCAATATCTTCAAACGTTTCCATACCCTCCCACGAGAGTCTATTAATTCTTGAAGACCTAATACTAAAAGAACGAGGCTTAGGGCAAAGTTAACACACATAATTGGATGTAAAATGTACCAATTCCGGATTAAACATGTTAAAACCAAAGCCAGTCCTATCATTCCACCCAATGTCATACTTGGTCTTGCAATGGCTGCGCATGTGTTTGCAATTAAGGTCAAAATTTCTAGACGCTGGTACATCTTGTAGACAGCTCCCAACCGATTAGGACGAATTCTAAAATCTACCGCATTATCCCAAATTTCTAGCAATGAGAGATTGATAAACTTGATATACACGAGTGACATTTCGATTACCAAAATTGACCCAAAGATGGCCATTTTGCTGTACACAAAATCATTTAATCCGTAGACGATGACGACCAGGGAGGAAGTATACATCTCATGTTTCATGACCCTTGCCAGCCAATATCTTTTACTGAAACGATTCTCCAGATAAAGCACAAGAGGTATCAAAGGATCAAAGTTGGCAAACAGTACAGCATTTGCAAGAGCGTAAACGCTCTTTCGCTTTTCTAAGTCATTAGGATCGTCTTTCTTCAAAGCCAGGAACCACAAAAATGTCCCCGCTGCAAATCGAGATAGAAAATGAATGTAGAAGTCCAGAAATTCCTTTTGTCCAGATTTTTCCAGCGTGACTTGTGAACAAATACTGCTCATAAATATCACGTCTACGGTATAAAAGATTAGCTGGATGCACCACAGAACACTAAAAAAGCTGGAGGATGTGACGACAAGGTCTGATTTTGCACTGTAGTGGAATGGTAAAGCGTTTGTGAATGCTCCAGTATTTAGCAAAACTGTAAGCCAACATTTCCAGGTAAGTTTATCACTCCTTATGCTGCTTACAATACTAAATTTAAACGACCAATAAACATGTAAATTTCTTTTTAAGTTTCTAAACTTCGACATGATTAGATTTAAGAAAGACGCAAAACTTGTAGCATTTTAAGTCACTGCTTTAAAGTTCTGAGCTTCAAGTAATTATTCATAAAAATTATAAATTTGTTTGCCAATTTTACCCTTGTTATTGTTAATTCGTCTAATTCCGGGATTAAGAATATAATAGATCTGTTTGTGCACTCGTGCACACAAAAGGCTCCGTTTCCGGGTCTTCTAAAAACTGAGCTTTGATGTTTTTACTAAAAAAATTGCTTTGAATTGCTGGAAAATCTTTAGGTAAGATGGATAATGTGCTTCAAACAATACGTGGAAATAAATGTCATTTTTAGTACTGATATTTTACATGAGTTTTGTTTGAAAAGTTAGCAAAGTTTCGAAAGAGGTACTTATAATTATAAAGTGGTCTTTTCGCATATACACGCTTTTTTAAATGACTTTTTTCATTTCGTGAGGAAGCATTAGTATGATTTGCATTGGTAAGTAAAAGTTTGTCCAGTAGACTTCAGGAAATTTTTGTTTTGCAATCTGAGAAAAATGAACACGATTATTTCAATTTACTTGTTTCTGGTGGAATGCTATTTGACGTTTTTGTGATCTGATAATTGCATGATTACACATGATGAATGAATAGTAATAAGCTTTTACGGACAATGTTTTGGATGATATGTACTGTCGGTTTACGTTAAACTGTATCAGATCAATCATTGTTCCAATGTGTCCTGCTTCCATGAATGAGTTAAGCAGGAGCACAACAGCGTAAATGGTTATCGTTTTGATAAGAACAAAAACAAATCGCATTTGTTTACACATTTCGCATATTACGTACTTCATTCATAAATATTGGAATTTGATATTGAACTTGGTCTGTTGTTGAGCAATCTCTGCTTACGCATCTCGTAATATGTAATAAAATACCAGTGGAAGATTCCTTGAAATTTACCTCAAACAAAATAAAAATGATTAATGGTAAGTATACAGATTGCAGTTACGCAAAAATAGGATAAACATCAAATAATTCATAGAATTTAATTGCCACAATAATCAATCAATTTGTCATTTTTCCTAAGAAACTGGGAAAAATCGGTGAACAGAAATCTCCCACAAAAATAAAAGTTCGATAACTGTAATGCTGATAAAACTTGTACCATTAAATTCGTGCAAACCGTCAAAAGCGTCAGCACATTTTGGTATAAAAGCAAGGCCTGCTGACTTCATAAAGCATCAAATAATTCAGTTCAATCAAGACATAGACACAACATAGCAAAATCACTCCAAAATAAAATCCAAAAACCTTTTATCAAAACGGTTTCAACCAAGCAGAATATTTCCAAACATGGACGGGTGGGAACAATAGCCTCCATATTGCAGAAACGTCTTCTTCATATTTGCCCTCGTTGCCTGTGCCTGTGTTTCGTGGAGCACGGTGAAAGCTGAAGAAGAAGCAAGGATGTATTCAGAAACCGCAGCCATCTCTGACACAGAAATTGATCCCGCCAAGGCTATCACTGCTTACGACTACAGAGCAATGATGCTTCGAAGTGTTAGAAAAGTGTTCCAGTGCTGGAGATGCAGCTCTCCTGTAAGTAAATTCTGCAAGCTTCTTCTAGCATCTAATAGCACCTAAATGTAACTGTTCTTTGTTTTCCTTCTACAGTGCAGTGCGTATGCATGTTGCAACGATGGTTACCCGCAATGCTGTCTTTACAATGGACGCTGCATGTGTTGCAGGATTTAAGGAAAACAATTCAACTATTATTAATTTTTTTACATTTTTGCCAAAATTATTCCCTTGTTTAAAACGTATTCTGCTAAAATAAACATTTGCATTCTTCTCGAAGTCCGCATTTTGAGTGAACATAAGTAATTTGAGTTAATATGGGCAAATTAAGTGCAAAAACATGTTATAAATATTACAATGGGGCTTGCACATAAGTACATTTATATTGTTCTGGAAATATGTTAGAAACTTAGAAATCCCATAATTTTGCATTTAAAGTGCTAGCGTAATGCATATTTACAAGAAAGTGATATTTGAAATATTTGATAAATTTTATCTTTAAAAAATGCTCAGTTTTTGCTTTTTTATATTACAGTTCAAAATTGAATAAATCATTTATAATAAGTAAGTGGTGCCACAAGAGCAATGATCGATTGTGAAACTCTCTATTGAACCTGATACCGACGTGGGATGTTTGTTATATAAAGTACATTATTATAATTAGTTTTGACAAGACTGAAGAGCATGAAATGATTGTGTTCGCTTCAGGTCATATAAGTAATTCAAAAGCATTGCTTACTATGCAGTAAAAAGCCAACCATCTTAATGGTTATTAGAGTGAATAGTAATAAAAATTATAAAAAAAGTCTGTTGTGTGATCGCATAACCAGGCCACTTAATTAAAATGGTTGAAATGTCCTGCTTTAAGTAATTCAACTCTTAAATTGACACGTGCATGTAAACAATATAGCATGGGCAATGTTTCATGTAGCTCTGGCAGCTATTATGTTCTATTTCATTACTTAATACACCGTATATTTTAGAATTCAGGATCGTAAAGAGAACGCGAGTCGTCGGGATGTAGGAAATGAGAAGAACGCTGGTTTGAAATAGAATGATTTTCCCCTTTATTCCTACATGATCCCTACTTCTATTCGAAGTATAATTCGACGGCTAGAATTTTTTTAGGAAGGCAATTAGTGTAAGAATTTAAATTGTATTTGTGATATACAAAACAAATCTCCAAGTGAATATGTTGCGGGTTTCAAAAAAATTCGGGGCCAGCGAAGGAGAAAATGAGTAGTATGTGGGTATTAACAAAACATGGAGTAAATTGATGAACACTGGCAAACCTGCAAAAGATATGATTCATTATTCCCTTAATTTGGTACAGACCATATATCAGAATATAGGGTAATGTTCAAGCAGTGAAAGTCAAACTACTTGTAAGTGTCAATAACAATTGCTTTAATTATGTGTGTGAAGTCCACTTTCTGGTTTCGGACAATGCGCGATAGTGTGCTCAAATTAAAATTAAAATACGCAATGGAACTGTTGCTTACAGTGTACCAATATTGAGTCAGGATTTCGTGGCGAATTTACAGAGTTTTAATACTATAATTAGAAGTAGGTATGAACTGAATCAATGAAGCCAGTAACTACAGAGTTTTGTTGACCTGTCTGTCTTCGTGAAGTGAAATAGTTAATGCCTACTTTAGGCGTTTTAAATGGGAATATATATTCGAAAACGTTTGTTTAGTGTGCTTATAAAGTAGTGCATTTATGTTTTTAAGGTCCCCTTTATGTTGTTTTTTATGTGCTCGTTTTACGCGAAACAATATTTAAGACGATAATGTTTGACCATAAGGTTTTTTCACGAACTCCGTTGTAAGTCTCACTAAAAGTGTTTGCTGGATAATGTAACTGCTGTGATCTGTGATGTCCGAAAAATGGTGCTAATCTTAATCCTGATCCCGTCTGTTATTGGATTAGTACAGAACGTTGAGTTTAAACAACACTGCAATTTTCACATTGTAACTTCACAAGGAAAAAGCTTTAAAAGCCTTTCAAAATCTCTGAGTCATCATCAAAGCAAAAATCCGTATCACAGTTTCACAATCCACAACAATTTTTCACATTTTGATTTGCGCCCAAATAAGGACGATATCACAGATCAGTATATCCTGAACACAAAAACGGGATATTTCCGTTTTTCTCAACGTCTTGGTGAAAGTTGCTTTGCCTTATTAATTTTCCCAAATTCTTTTCTGGAGGCGGTTTTTATTATTTCCAAATCTGGGTATTCCACATCAGACGACGTTCCATTTTTTCTCTTTGTCTCTGAATTCTTGCAATCAGGAAATGAAATATACTTTGGATTGACGCATTACCTAACCCGATCAAAAATTTTGCCTACGTTTCACGCCCCAGTATTATTAGTGGACGAAAGCACTAGCAAAATACGATCATTGTGCTATTTCTGTCCCAATAATCACCAAATTTTGGATCGTTTTGGGTGTGTGAGCAGGTGCACTTTAAAAGAAATTGTTTCTATCACGAAGTCACTTAACGCTAATGGCTACGGCAAAAGTATTTTTATAACCGGACCAGTCGATTTGATTGTAGATTCCAACGTTTTTGATAGAAATACTGATTGCGTCCATGTATTCAGGGATCACCATCAAGGACTGGAAGGTTTATTGGAGCTTGCAAAGTGTACCTCATTTGCTGTTGATCTTGTTCCTATGCAATCAGCACTTAATTTTACAATTTCAACAGACAATCTTTTACAAAATTTGCCAGATTCGACCGGTGTTTTGAATCGGTGGTTCATGCAAGTCCGGTTTGGAGAAAGTTTTTTCCATTTTCTGAAAGAAGATTACGTTTTAACACGGGGATACCTGGACCTAGAAGAAATTCCCGGGATAGAGCACGTCATAACCTGTAAGCTTGTGGGTGAGCTTCAAACCTTCGAATTTTTTATATTCACTGCTGTCAAGCCATCCGCATGGATATTCCTGTCCGTTATCATTACTTTAGTTGCCTATGTACGTCAAAGCATTTGGGAAGCTCTTGATCTCATCTGTCCATTAATTGGAATACCAATGCAGATGAAAATCCGTTGGAAAACATTCCTCTGGATATACCTCGTTGGATCTATATTTTTAAGTTTGTATTACCAAAGTTTTATTTCCTCAGAGAATATGCGCCTTGAGAAGTATCCTACGATTCAACAACTAATGAATGAAGGCCATAGATTTTGGGGGTCTTTAAAATTTGCTGTTGCTCTTGATATCTTTCCACCATTCCTTTTAAATGGGCTCAAGGGAATGGCCAACCTTGAAAATATACACGATGCATTCTTTTATGAAAACAGTTATTTGAGCGTCTTATATAACGCCAACGCATCACTGACCTTTGCGGATATTGCTAGGGAAATCTCAGCAAATAAGGGTATTTTGTTTGCATATATTCATCAAGGAGCATTTTTTAGAATCCTTGGGAACGAGGAGTTGCTCATTGATGAGAAATTCATTTGTAAAACAAACAGTCTTCTGGAAGCAATTTATGGTAATTTTAGAATGAGTTGGAGAATCTATGGTTACATGTCGCAGAACTTTATGAAAATATTCCAAAGGTGGAAAGAGATTGGCTGGAGTAAGAAACTAATGGATCTGAAGATTGAATACTATAAAATACGATGGACAACGGGCGTTGAAATAAAGAAACTGAGAAACATTGAACGACCTAGGCCAATTAAACTTATTTCTCCTGTTGGTGTTGCATGCTTTGTAATGTACAGCGTGGGAATCATAGTCGCAATAATAAGTATTGTCTACCATACCATTTCTAACACTCCAAGTTTAAAAGAATATTTATGTTAAATGCTCAAACAAAAGATTTCCATGCTTCAGTATTTGTTGGTGACCGAATACATCTCATTGTGTTCTTATTTCGGTTTTCTGATCTTCCAGTATTATTCACGCAAAAGCATTGACATAAAATCTGTAAAGTATTCTCAGTAAGCAATAGCAAAGCTGAAACCATTGTAGATGCAGAGAAATGAATTACAAATTAATTTTTTGAAAATCCTTCGTTTATTGTAAGTATTTCTATATTGCTAAACTAATTTTAGCCTTTAATTATGAACTTGATTTGTAGTAAATAAATGTTACACTTCTGCGATCACATCAGGGGTGCAACCTGTACCAAAAATGCAATTGAATAAAATACATCTCAGTGATTTTCAATATCGATGTTGTTGCTTTGCTTGAAGTTATTCAATAACCAGACCAAACCAATACATGTCCAATGACAATAGTATTGGCATTTGAACAACAAAACCTCAGTTTGTTTTGTAAAAAAAACTCAATTACATTATTTGATTCGAGGTATTTGAAGAGCTTGAATAGTTGATGAAATAATAAGTACAGCGTAGTTGTCTACATGATTAGCTTTTTTGTTTTATCACGACAGGAATGCAATGTAAATAAGATAGAATAAGAAGTCAATTTGAGACACAGCCTAAGAATAGGTTGTAGGAAATTGCCAGTAAATTTATCTTGAAGCATTGAAAAATATGTTGTTGCTCATGAGAAGGTGGGGAACGGTTATGTCTTAAAATGCGAAATGAACTCGTATTCAGGAGCTTTTTATTACGCTATTGCAATTTTTTTGTAGACTAACATTGAGTTACAAAAATCAATTCAGGGAATGCCTTGGACGCTTAGAAGACACAGGATTTGTAATTTACGCTACGAATTGCCCCAGACTTATATCCCACTTGTTCGTCAATCACTTCATGAGGTTCCCTTTAAAGAAAAACGGATCGATAAAGGAGACATAAAATACATGCGAATGTGTGGATGAGGTGGAAAACTCATCTAAGTTTACATGGCAAGAATTGTCATTACAAAACGCTTAAGCATCGAAACTAATAGACAAATGTTGAGCTTAGACCATGTCATAACGCTTATATGTATACCTCTTTGTACTTAAGTGGAAGATTTAAGATTTGAATACTGAAAGAATTACTTGGATTTGATAATAATGAATAATTTATAGACACATAAGACATGCGAGTGTAAGCTTTGACTAATAATATAATGATTTCATTTTGTTAAGTGTACTTTTATATATAAGCACGAAACATTAAGCTGCTGTTACGGCAATTAATTCTTTGTGGTTGGCTTGATTTGGAGGAAAAAAATGTTCAAAATATATTTAATAGTACCTTAGCTTATGGGATCAGTTAGACCAAATAGAAAAACAGCCTACATACAAAGCAGCTTCTGGACCTAAAGAGGAAGTACAAAGTTTCAAGCAAAACGTATTTAGGGACTTATTCAGGATATTTTGGATAGTTTAAGTTTTTCATTGCAGGAGGTTTTTAGTGTTCCAGATTTTGTATATCACCTCGTGATTTCTGACACGTGCCTTTCTTATTTGTCGTTCAGAAACTAAACACCCTTAGTTCGTTAATTATTCATAGTAGAAGAAAACGTGTCAATTCATCTCTTTACCTTTCCTTATCGTGATTGCCTGCAACAAATACCTAGGTGGTTACATATTTTATCTTTTGGACGACAGACACCCAATTTATGTGATTGAAATTGGTACGCTTAGTTGCAGACACTAGACTTTTTAGGTTTAGACAGGCGGTTAAATATCTTAGAAAGCACCTAACGGACTTTTGGTGAAAAAGTATTTATAACGGAAATGGTTAACCAAATTGTTAGTGAACCGAAAACTTTTTTCATGTTTGAGGTAAACTTCGGAAAATATTTATGAAAAACTTTGTTTCTGTACTTATTACTTATCTGTAGCTCACGTCGCTACGAGAAGATTTTGGAATTAGGTAATGAAATATTTTACATTGTGTTTTAAGTTCTACGGAGCACTAAGGTATAAGAAATGATCACTCGGCAGCCTCATTTAATGAGCTAGCGAGACATTTTTTAACAATTCAGAGAATCATGTTTATATAATTTCCTCATTCGAGCATTGAAACCCCCGAATCCTCAAATACCGACCACCAATTTTTTTTATTAATAATGTGTTGCTCATTTTAGGAAAATTTGTTAACAACTAGGCATTGCTGCTAGGAAAATAATACACATATTTTGCGTTTCTATGAATGAAAGATATTTACACGATGTTCACATGGAATTGATCTAAATCGGTCAGTAGGTACTTTAACTACCTCTTAGTGTCTCATTTCCAAACATTCATCTTCTAAATTGATTACGTATGTATGTAATTATTTGTCAAGTCTAAGCATGTTATGATAAAATAAATTGTAGACATTGTCTAACAAAAAGCTTAGTAAGCCCTAATGCTTCACTGACAAAATGCCGAGCATATTTCATATGATATGTAGTTTCTACAATGCATACCTGAGTCCACGCGAAAGGGAGGGAAGGTGTACAAACTGGCTACAGAAGAACTTACTTTAATTACAAGGAATAATTCATTAACACGTGAGCTACTAGCATTAGTTGCGGTTTTAAATTTTGTTAAGTGAACTTTGGTATTTCTATGCTAAATTTTAACCTAATATAGCGGTAATTGATTTTTCGTGGGTGGATGTGACCGATATTGAATGAAAGAAGCAATCTTTAATATTGAATTGAATAGCTTTGTACCTTGCCTTAGATTTTGTAGTGGTTACATTACAATACACTAAAAGGGGTGTAATTTTTCTATACAAAAAATACGACGAAAACATATTTGGAATATTCCAATAACAGAGCAGCCTCATCATGAAAAAACAAAGTCACAGAAATTTTCTACATAAAGTGAAACTGCTCGATAAAATTGGCGAATCAGGCGGAGCCTAATATATTCTAGAGTTTATTTATTATTATGAGACATTGTGCCTACAATGTAAAATTTAATAGCTATAAATGAAGTCAATCTTCATTCTGTTTATTTCCTCACCCCTAGGCAATTATTTTATGGTTTTCAAGCGTTTTTGAATGCTCCCTACAAGCAACAAAATATTTGCTCCGCTTGGGTACCTGTAAAAGCAGTACGCTAGTTTTACATTATTATTTATTTTTAGCAAATAAATCGCAATCTGTGATGGGCATGAGCAAACTACATAAGTACATAACAAAGTGGATTAAATAGCCATCCATTTTGTGTCAGGCTAGCACTTTATCGAATTAAAATTTTTACCTGGTTTTCGCCTACGCTTGGCATTTTAAACCCTTCAATAATAGCCAGTCATTGCCGAAAGTCGTTAAAAAAGCTTCAGAATTTTTCTACTTGGCGTAAATACTGGAAGTGATTTGTCTGACTTTTTTAGGGAAACGTGTTTATACTCGAGGCAACATCTGTGCTAAATATGCGACTATATGAATTTTATGCCAGACTTGAATTCAAACTGGTTGAAATTCTAAACTAAATTTTCCGTACATGCGGTATTTTAAGTATTACGTGCAAAAGAGCAGTTTACACTGAAAAGCCTCTACAAGACTTACAGTAGTTGTCGTAGGGCGTTATCAGTGGAAGTGGTTGTTAATTTTTTAAAAGAAAGGTATCTGAATTATGGACACAAGAAGTACAAATTTGGTTACATATGTGTTCCTGGAAGTGAAAGCATTAAAAACACGTATTACCAGGTTCATTTGGTTGGCTTTCTCCGCTCTTAATATTTTGTGTAAGACATACTACGAACTGTATATCAAACAACACTCGTAAATATTAAGACCTATTTGTGGTAATTCGGCTATTCTGAATAAGTTCTACATAAACATTTGGCGTTATTCGAAGTCGAATATTATAAAAACAGGAGTTATACAATTTCATTGGTTATAAAGTTTTTTTTTATTGAAATTTACAATTCGGGTAGGTCACGCTGGAACGACAAAGTTTTGTTTTGTCAAATGTGGAAACTATTAGTTTCGCAGTAATTCATCTCATACTTTATGTCTAGATGGGTAGAATATCCAGCGACGAGTGAGACATATAATCTTGCGAAACTTTAAAAGAGTTACATGGTTATTTCCAAAACTCACCTCGTTCCGACTATATTTCATTGATAGCGACGAAGTAGTTAGAAAAAACCATTCTTAAGCTCATTTAGTAAGCAAACTCAACATTTCCTCAAAACTTGCAAGCTAATTTCTGATTCTTCAAATAAGCAGGACTTAATCTTACAGAGTCAACATGCTCAAAATAATTCTGAGAATATTACCACTTTTTGTTTCCGCTACGGCGTTTAACATTAAAATGGATTCAGACCAAAACTGCTTGTTTCATTTTGTCCATGGCCATCATCAGAACATGTTACTTGCCCCATACTTTACTAATATTCTTCAATTCATGGTAAAATCCAGGACTCAACAAATTCATAACAGTTTCACAATTTACAATGCTACGAATTTAAACTTTTCTCCAATCAAAAATAGTAGCAATCTAAATTATCGTAAAGGATTCTTTCGCTTTATCTCGAGGCACGGAAAAGTTTGTAGTACGTTCTTTGTTTTCACAGAAGACTACTCTGAAACAGTTTCACTAATTTCTAATTCAGGATATGGTTCCTCCGACGACGTACCGTTTATTATTTTCACCCCCCCAATTCTGACCGAATCCGTCCCAATGGTCGGTTTTTCATTTTCCCTAGTACGATCCGGCAATATTCCCGTTTTTCATGCTCCTGTAATCTTTGTCGACTTGAGCCGAGGTGACATACATCCATTTTGCTACTTTTGCTCTGAGAATAGCAAAATTTCGAACAGTATTGGGACTATTGATAACTTCAGCCTAGAGGATGCCTTAGCAGCCGCTAACAAAATAAACTCGCATGGTCACGGTCGACCAGTTTACATCTCAGGACCACTGGACATCTTACTCGGTTTTAACATTTGGTCCAAGCTTGATCAATGTGCTACCACATTTAGTTATTATCGCAAAGGATTTGAGAATCTTCTTGAGTTGACGAAGTGTTTGGCTGTTGTTCCAGACCTTATGCCTATGCAAAGCGCGCTAAATATCACTTTTGCGACAAATAACTTGCCCCAATACTTTGCAGATTCAGATGGTGTCTACGATAAGTGGTTTATGCAAATCAGATTTGGTGAGAGTCTTTTTCAAAATATTGAAAATGAGTACGTCGAAACTCGGGGATATATTGACTTGCATGAAATACTTGGTCTTGATCATGTTATCACGTGCAAATATGTGAGCGAGCTTGAAACATTTGAATTTACCATATTCACCGCAATAAAACCCTTTGTTCTTCTAATTATCGGAATTATTTTCGTATTAACTGTGTACATTTGGAACCGCCTTCTTTTAAGCGTCGACCTAATATGCCTATTGTTTGGAATATCAGTACATATAAAAATGCCATGCAAAAGCTTCCTGGGAATATACTTGATCGCAGCAATGTTTTTTACTGCGAATTATCAGAGTTTCATTTCTTCAGAAAATATGCGACTAGGAGATTACCCAAACATTCGAAATATTTTGGATGGTGGTCATCGACTTTGGGTGCCTTCCAATTTTTACTACATGAGTGTACTCTTACCCAATTTTGCTATTATTGGTATACGTAAGGCATTTTTGGTGGAGAACTATTACGACGCCCTTCTCACGGACGATAATTACAATCAAATTTTGTTTTGGAACGAATCCTTAACGTTCGCTGACATCTCCCAACAAATGGCATTAAACAGAGGAATATTATCCGCCTATGTCCATCAAGGTGCATTCTTTGCAATTCTTGGACATGACGATGTGGTGATTGAAAACAAATATGTTTGCAAAGCAAGCAGTTTTAAGAGTTTAGTTAACGTCAACCTAATCAACAGTATGAGGGTCTATTCATACTTATCAAGCAGATTTATGACGCTGTACCAGAGATGGAGGGAAATTGGCTGGCATAAAAAACTTGATGCCTTACGGGTTGAGTACTATAAAATACGGTGGTTTCGTGGAGTACAAATGAAAAAATCCATGAACGTAGCCCAACCTAGTGCAATAAAATTAATTTCACCAGTGGGTGTGGCGTGCTTTGTGGTGTTCGCCGTTGGGTGTTTAGCGTGCATGATTACTGTTGTTTCCAATTTACAATTTGTCTTGTTTCACTTAATGGCATTAATACAAAAAACAATTAAGACTCTATTCAGGAGTCTTCCTCGTTCTATTAAATGCAATTTCTACTCCTGGAAGGTTACTTCACGTAACTAACCGATGCAATTAATAATCGATTATGACGTAGCTGAAGTCATCAGCGGAGTTTTGATTTCGTTTGTCATGTCTTTGTGTCCGTCCGACTGTGCAAATGGTAACTTCTGAAAGAGGTCGCCGATTGACCTCGAATTTGGTACAAAGTGTCCTTGCGTCCTGACCAGGAACCCTATTTCTTTTAAGAATTTTAGGTCAACTATTAACGGCAGGTTCAGCGGTTGAAATTTTTTTCAAATGGAACATATGGGTAGTGAGAGCTTATTCGAGAGCCTATAAAAAACTTAGCCGGACGGATGCACTGTGTATTTGAAATTCGGAATGTCTTTAATCGTTAACGGCTAGACGCCATTTTTTTATCGCAACATATGGCTGGCTTGAGATAGTTTTCTCGAAAGCTCTTGAAATACTGAGAATAACTGTGATTTTAATTTTTTGAAATTCGTTAACCGTCAACGGCTGTGGGTGGTTAAATCTTTTTTATGGAATCTGTCGTGTGACATCTCATTAGGCAGGTATCTTCAAACTTATTACGTGCAACGCAAACATGTTGCAACGCTTTTCATGCGCAGAATTCGTGGGATCAAGTGCAAGGAGTTGTTTTCTTTGGCAACCTGTGGAACTTTGCGGACATTAAAACCGTATTGTGAGAGCAGCTCTCTGGCCGTCAACTCTGTTCGGCTACGTCATTATCGCTGTTTAACAGCTCTAGTTTTATATGATTTTGTATATAATGATGATATGAAAACAATTTGTTACTTAGAATTTGAATCGAGTTGAAATTAGAACTATATTTTTATACGACTGACAAACTTTTGGAATTCAGACATAGTAACTGTCGGTTACTTCGACAGACTTCCGTGTGTAACAAAATGTGGCCTGTAATCGAGATTTTACCCCCTAACTTACTATTCATCACTGGCCCTCCTAGTTTACCCTCCCTTAAAATTTGTTCTAGCATTCGTTTTTTACTCACTCTTACTCATATTATGGACATATTGCGGGTTTTTGTGAATGAAAATAAATTCATGACGCTCAAATAGAAATTTATTAAACTTAAGTAGGTACGCAATTTGTCATTTAGTGCCTCATTTCCAAATAGTCATCTTCTAAATTGCTTGCGTGTGCAAGTAATTATTTTTTGAGATTTAGCATGACAATAATAAATTCAATTGTAAACATCTTACAGTTCGCCCTAATGCATCACTAATAAAATGTTGAGCACATATTTATCATACCATAATGTTTATATACATGTCTATGCCAAGGAGGAAGTAAGCTTCACAAATCCAATGAGTGGTTTGCAAGATATGACTAGTAATTTTAAGTGCTCTTTGGCAGTTGTATACTAACCATAAGTTTTAAGCTAATATAATGGCAATTGAATTTTCGCAATTAATCGAATGTAATATAATTGGAATAAGAGAAGCAATCTTTAATAGTTGCATTGAACAGTAGGCGGCAATAGTTTAGTATTAGTTACATCACAGTAGTAGTGTTCTAATTTTGCTATCCAAAAAATCGACAACAACAAGTAGAGAAATATTTCCTTTCCAAACCAGCCACCTTGTTGAAAGGCAAATTTTAGCAAAATCTTCAATAGCATTTAAGAACAGTCCAGTTTAATTAGCAAATCTGATGGAGCCTGATATTTTCTAGAGCTGCATGTTTTGTATATGATTGTGCTTACAAAATATTATGCCTACTGTTTTATGAAATAGAAAGATCTTCATTTTGTTTACTTCTTTCAGTTTCTTTCTTTCTACTAGTTATTTTTCAAAGATATAAGATACGTGTGATTCTATGCTCTGTATTGGCTACCGAATCGTTATTCCGCTTGTTTCTTATGGTACTTATACTGTGTTAATATTGAAAATTGAATTATTCTAACTTTTAAACAAATAAGTCGCGGGCTAAGATGGGCTTGTGCCAAATAAGATCTTATACATGTATACAACATGGTGGATTAGGTACTTCAACCATTTTGTGTCTGACCAGCATTTTAAAAAATTAAAAATTGTACGTTTTTTTTCGCCTACGCGTGGCATTTTAAACCCTTTGATAAAACTTAGTTTGGTTAGTACAGGAAAGTTGTTACAGAAGCTTTGAGAACTCTTCCACATAACGGTTTTAATGAAATTGGTTTATTTAATATTTATTTGTAGGGGATTATGTGTATGCCTGAGACAATTTTGGTGTCAAGTCGTTGGTTTTATACACTTTATGTAAGACGGGTATTCAATCTGGGTAAAACTCTTATCTCATTTTCTTTTACGCCTGGCATTTTAAGTATAACTTCCAAATGGGAGGTTAATACTGGGTAAGCCGCTGCAAGACTCTCTGCATATTTCACGGGGTGTTATTTTTGCTGAAAGTGAAGTGGTGAAATTTATGAACAAAAGTATGAATAAATGTATCTAAATTGCTGACACAAAGAGTGCGAATTAAGTTATAAATGTGTTCCTAGAAATAGAAACCTTCCAAGCTGCTATTGCCTGATCAGTTTGGTTTACTTATATCTGCTCTTAATTTTTTGTATTTCAATATCTCGTATGCACTACATAACACGTAGCAGTAATAAATATCAAGCCTTGATTTAAGAGTTTGAAAGTGTCGGTGAAATTAGTTTTGGATAAGCACTTGATATTATATGCGGTAAATTGTGGTGGTAGCAGTATGCATTACGTTTCAATTACTCTTGTTTAGAATAAGTATTTCCCTTTCAGTATTTCTTTAAATTTAAGTTTGCGATTCGGTAGGCTCATTTTGTTAATGGCTAAATTTTTGTTCGCATAATTTTTCATATTTGGGCAAGTAAAGAAAATCTTAAATGTGCTGAACTATATATGAGAGCTCATGTAACAATGGAGGAACCACCGTGAAAATTCTAACGAATCTGCTCAAAGTTCTAACAACTCCCAAACGTATTTCTGATTTTTCATTAAAACCGAATGGATTTTAAGAAAATAAACATGGTCACCATACGTCTGACAATACTACCATTTTTTGTTTCCGCTTTGGCGTTTGACATTAAAATGGATACAGGCCAAAACTGCTTGTTTCATTTTGTTCATGGCCATCTTCAGAATATGCTACTTGCCCCACATTTTACCAACAGTATTCAATCCATGGTAAAATTCAGGGCTCAAAATATGCATAGCAGTTTTACAATATTCAATGCCACGAATTTAAACTTTTCTCCAATCAAATACAATAACGGTGTTCTAAATTTTCGCAAAGGTTACTTCCGTTTCTCTTCAAAGTACGGAGAAGAATGTGGAGCCTTCTTTGTTTTTAGCGATAACTTCTTTGAAATAGTTTCACTAATTTCTAACTCAGGGTATGGTTCGTCTGACAGCGTACCGTTTTTTATTTTTACTGCAAGTCTACCTGGAAGCGTTGCCAAAGTGGGCTTTTCACATTTTCTGGTACGATCAAACAATATTCCCGTTTTTCATGCTCCAGTGATATTTGTTGACTTGAGCCGAGGTGATATTTATCCATTTTGCTACTTTTGCGATGACAGTAATAAAATTTGGAACAGCATTGGAACTATCGATAATTTTAGTCTTAGGGATGCCGTGGCAGCCGCTAATAAATTAAACTCACACGGTCACGGTCGACCAGTTTATATCTCAGGACCATTAAATGTTTTTTTGGGTTTTAATATTTTTAGTCGTTTTGACCATTGTGCAACTATATTTCGGGATCATCATCAGGGATTAGAGAATCTCCTTGGACTTACAAAGTGTTTGACTGCTGTTACGGAAATGGTACCGATGCAAAGTGCCTTAAACATTACTTTTCCAACCAGTAACTTACCTCAATATGTTGCTGATTCAGACGGCACTTACGATAGGTGGTTTATGCAAATCAGGTTTGGTGAGAGTCTTTTTCAAAACATTGAAAATGAGTATGTAAACACTCGAGGATTTGTTGATTTGCATATAATAATTGGGTTAGACCACATAATTACGTGCAAATTCGTGACTGAGCTTGAGTCTTTTGAGTTTACCATATTCACAGCAGTAAAACCTTCAGTGTTCGTTGCTATTACTTTAGTTGTTTCATTAGTGGCGTACGTTTGGAAAAAAATTAGCTATTTGGTTGATCTATTTGGCCTATTATTGGGCAAAGCAGTGCGGATAAAGATCCCGTCCAAGTTTTTAATGGGAGTCTTCTTCATCGCTGGAGTGTTTTTAACCCTAAATTATCAAAGTTTTATATCGTCCGAAAATATGCGTCTAGGGGACTATCCAAGCATTCAAAGCGTTTTGGCTGGCGGTCATCGATTATGGTGTCCCCCTGAGTTTTACCTTTTCAGTGCTATTGCTCCCACATTTTTCGTTAACGCACTTCGCAAAGCGTTTGTGACTGAACAACTTTCTGACGCTTTTTTGCTGGACAGTAGTTACAACCCAGTTCTATTTTGGAATGATTCTTTAACGTTTTTAGATGTCTCTAGGACGCTAGCAACAAAAAAGGCAATAATATCTGCCCTTGTCCACCATGGTGCATTCTTTGCAATTATTGGACATGACGATGTGGTCATTGAAAACAATTACGTTTGCAAAGCAAGCAGTGTCATGAGTGTATTTAACTTGAACTTAGTAAACAGTTTGAGGATCTATTCATACTTATCCAGAAGGTTTATCTCGCTTTACCAGAGATGGAGGGAAATTGGTTGGCATACAAAACTTGACGCTCTTAGGATTGAAAATTATAAGATTCGATGGTTTCGTGGAGTAGAAATGAAAAAATCAAGGAACATAGCACAGCCTAGTGCAATAAAATTAATTTCACCTGTGGGTGTGGCATGCTTTGTTGTGTACGGTATCGGGTGTTTAGCAGGTGTGATGTTTCTGCTTTCCAAATTTTACGTTGTTTTATTAGCACTACCAGCATTAGTACAAAATTGCATTCAAAATATGTTCCAGTGTCTTCGTCGGCGCATTAAATGCATCTTCCCGATGTAATGTATAAATCCAATCGTTATTTGTTTCAAAACTTGATGGTGGTTATAGCAAACGTTTCCTAGAATTTTCGAAACCTAAATTTTGACGTAAAAAAGGGTTAATGATTTGACTATGTGCGTTAAAATACTTTTCATTGTTAAAGATCTTCTTTGGTTGGGCCTAAATATATTGAAATAGAAATAATGTGTTTCAGATATTCATCTTAATGCATAGTATTTTTTCATTGTATCGTTGAACAATGTAGTTTTGTATCAACTCTCTGTTGCTTTCATTGAATATTTCAAGAACTTTATGGGCAAATACCCAGTTTCTTCAACTATAGTTAAATGTAAACTTGTTAAATTCTTTTAAGGAAAATCAGCTTAGTTGTACAAATACTGTATCTGCTCTTTACATGCTACACACTCGTATGCAACCTAGATTCTGGATTTACTCAAATATCTAGCATGTGTATGATATGTAAGCTTAGTATTCATTTCCAGGCCAAGGATTCAGATCGTAACTGGCTAGACTGAACCTTTTATGAAAATTAGATGATTTGATAAATTGAAAAACGGAGAAACTTTTAGTGAAGGGCTAAGAATTAGTTCAGGTTGGCCACTTGAGATATTTGATGATTATTTTGGGTAGGTAACTAGCATTTTACTACTGTTGTGCTTTTAGTTGCCTTGCGTAACTTGCTTTAGGCCTGAAAATGAATACCCAGCGTCCATGGTCCTCTTAACTTCCATACTTAATTCGACTCGAGTAAATAATTTCGTTTTTCTTGTATTGAGATATCTATTTTTTGTTGTAAAATCCAAGCCAAGCTGACTCTTGTAATATTCCCCCAAAGCCTGGAGCATGGGCATGCGTAAAATTCATTTCACCTACTGACACCAGAACCTCAATCAACTGCTGCAAAATTAGTATCTGGTTACAACTATGACACACTTTCGCGAAATTGAACTTTCGAGCATTGGATAAGGATGCAATGCGTGGCAGTGGATCTGGTACTGAAGGTTCTCCTTTCAGTAATTAAATTGGTGCTATACTTTGAAGAAAGAAAATTCTCCTGCTTTTTTGTTTTTAAAATGCATTATTGCATTTTTTCAAATTGTTGAAATCAGTTCAGTTTACAACATCGCATCATAAAGCCGATAGACTGTCCAACATGAAGTTTGAATTTTTTTATTGATTTTGAATTTTAATTTATCATTTTGATTCAATTGATAATTATGCATACACAGTTGCGATTATTCTATTTAATGAATAAGTTTTGAAGTGAATAAAATAATTAATCGCGGGTGATTACATTTTGGGATTTTTATATAAGTATAAGTACCTCCTTTTTCGTACATAAAAAATGTGGAACGAATATGGGACATGGCATTAAAACTACTTCAGATATGAATCCTTATGGTTTGTATATTTGTCGAATTTGAATGTAATCTAGTTAATCTCCGTTCTTTTCTATTTTATGACTGTCTGCTTGAACTGGAATATGCGGTGAGATATTCATGCATACACACATGCCACATTTGCAAAACGGCTTAAAATCTAGGTTTAAATCTAATCTTAATCGTTCCTTAATATTTTTATTTCGTTTCCCAAATAGATAAGAGGAATTTACGTAATGTTTTTTGTAATCCTCTGGTATAAAAAAGAACGTGCTGAAGAGGTCGAACTTCATTCTGTTTTTAGTTCTCTGCGTTTGAGTTTTTAGTTAAATTAAAACTTACAATATCGCATCAAGATGACAAACTTCCTCCGAATGATTGGATTGGTCACACTTCTTTTGGTAGCTCGTAAGTCCAACTAGTAAATATGATTGACCCTTAAATATAGTTGTAATCAGTTTTCAAACTTTCCATATTTGTTAGTGATGGTTTTCGAAACGCTTGGTCAATTGGAAGAAATGCACGAGTGCATGCGAGGTTGCAGAGGAACGGATACTACCGAAGGTTGCCGTGGTGACCAAGGCTGCATGAGCGGATGCATGAGTGGATGCTTAATCAGCAAAGCCTTGCTGAAAATACAGAAATCGTGAAAACATTGCACAATTTTCGAGTTATTTTTAATGTATGTTATGTGGTACTTGACAAAATTAATAATAAAGAAATTTAAAAGAATGTAGTAATGCTTACAACAATCCAGATGAAAGGTAAAAATCCAATATTTCAAAATTGCAGGCCAACTATCCTTTTTTTGCATTATTTGTAATATCTCCCACAGTAGCAGCTTCCATATTACTTTATATCCACTATCTATTGCAGTTTTATTTAAGGCTACTGGGAACGGATTATTTACTGGCAGTTTAATTATACAGTTATTAAGACTTTAAGACCTCCTCCCCTTATCTTGTTTGCCTAACTCAGGAAATCAGGAAACGCCCACAATAAACCCCTAACTGCGAGGAAAACACCACTGAAAACATTTTTCTATTGTTTTTTCCAGTTGTTAATGAGTCCTGTTGCCAAAATGGTTTGTGCTAACAAGCTGCTGCGTTGGCTCTCCATTCATTTTACTTCAAGTCTTTGAACTACAACTACTTATTCGTTTGCCTTGTCAACCTTATCTGCTCAAAACGACTCAGCTTTATGACCTAATTTGCTACTTCCCGGTAGGTGACCGGAAATGTCGGCAAATAGTTTCGATCGATCAACCAAACGATCAAGAACATTTTTTCCATTTTATTGTGAGTTTGTAAGGATCAACGATCCTGTTGGCATTACTGTCCATAAAAGTCTTTGATTCTTACTTTATGTTCAATACTAACTAATTTTTGCAGCCAAGGTTTTTTCGGGTGCCACTTTTCCCGCCGCTTAGGAAACTCTAGCAAGGGAATTTTAGCACCTTATATGACATGAAAAACTGATAGAATATATGAAACTGAAAAATTATGTTGAGAACCGGGAGGGTTAGTTAATGATGCGAACCAATTAAATTGGCGAGTTACGAAGAAGCCATATTAATATCTAATTCTTTGTTTGCACATTGTAATCCAATCACAATACCTAACTAAACAGAATAAATCGGGTGTATGATGTATGAATAGATAAATTAAACGAAAATTGTTTTGTCATGTTTAACACTCATTTAAATTTACAGATGTATTCTTTATATTTCTACACTTTGTATAATTGGTTCAGCTACAGATATTTTTACTGATAGCATGTCGGACCATTACACCAATTCTCTTTCTTCAAATGAAGATAGCAAACCATGACTTATTACATATGTAAATGCTCTATCGGTTTTCTCGTTTTCATTTAATTTGGAAAGAAGGAAAAGGTGTGCTCTAAGGAGCCCTAAATTTAAATTGTTTACTTAACCGTACAGCGTGAGCCAAACTCATTTGGCTCACTCTGACCAATAAATATATCTGAAGGAATTTCCATTGTTTTCTTAATTGGGTAAGAGGAGGTTTATCAATGAGATAGTCAATTGTGGTAATATTTTATTTTATCCGATGTCGTGTAAATAGCAGTCACCTAGTTTAAGAGCTATGACCAAGACTGCAACATCGATTGCTGAAGTGAATTTGCCCAGAACATTCGTGTCATTATGACGGTAAACAAAGTGTACAATACGTTTTTTACGCTTTGGAAGTTGACAGGTCATCTTCCTTTGAACTTCAATCTAAAACAAAACCGTGTTGACCTAATACAATCCAATTTCTTAAAGTACAGGTTTTTTGTTAATGCATTTCTCAATTTTTACATAGCACAATTCCATTTCTGGCAAACGTATCGGTGTAAAGTTATTTACGATGATAATGTCATGTATCTCACGGCGATGTGTTGGTTTAGCGGGTTTTCACAAGGATTCTGGGGTCATAATTTGAACCAATTGTTAAATCTTCGAGGGCGTACATTATTTCTAAACAAACTTCTTCGACATCAGAATCAGATTTTTGGTAAGGAAAAACGATAATTCTGAATGAATGTAAATTGTTCTTTCCGTTTTTTCTGTGATTTCCAAAGGCGGTATATGAAACTTTTAGGCAAAGTTCCTCCCAAATAAAGTATTTCTTAAACTAATTTAAAATAATGAGTTTTTGTTATAGATGAACTACCAATTGTGGAACAATTACACGCAGCGTCCTGCACTACAGTCTTCAATATCTATTACATGAACTGGGTGAGTTCTATTCTGGGTCAAACGAAGCATTTCTTCTCACAACCCAACTTTTACTCATACCTCTATTCGTACGTGAAATCACCAACCCTGGGACCAGAAGATGAACCAAAATATCGTAAAGATCTTTTTCGGATTTGTCTCTATGCGATTCCCGAGACGTATGCAATGTTTCTTTGTT
>JAHZMX010006290.1:0-11370 GCA_027743895.1 Seira musarum | reverse complement strand
AACTTCTTGATCAGCATGAGAGCGCTGGTAAGATCTTTAAGCATAGATTATATTTTTGCCATATTGTGATTTTTTATTGCATAATAATAATTAGTTTTTTTGTGCCAGCCAACGCTTGCACAGCAAATTCGTTACCGCCACGAATTTGTTATCTAAAATAACGCACCCTAGTATTCAACGAATACATTACTCAATGCGTCCCACATCATAGGCTTAAAAAAATTCATTGTTTATCTAATAGCAATAACGCAAACAGGTATTCATGTTTCATCAAATAGATATTTGCAGTTCCAGCTTCTGCATTCAGATCCCTTTAGTGCATACAAAAACTGTTACTCAAAACTTTCTCTGTGTATAACAAATCCGCTATTTTCATTCCACTCGAGCATATTTCACATTCATTCAATTGAGACAAATGTGTGTAATAAATCCGTTAGTCAAGGCCATCAAAGCATGCATGTAACGAATCTGTCATTCATTTTTCCTTCGAGTAGTTGTAAAACAATCTGCGCTAATTGATGACTCCATTAATCATCACAACCCCAATTTCCAGTATTTTTATTGTTGTTCTTAATCCAGAAATCTCTTAAACATTTAACGTATTCATCTCTTACTTTTTCACAACTTCCAGTTTCTAACGGATCCGTTGCTTACTACTCCCAGCTATGTATCAGCATAATGTAATAATTCCATTTCCTGTTACACATATATTTCTCAGTAAATAATGAGTCCGTTATATCCTACTGAATTATATATTATTAATTTACATGAATCCGCTATTATCCTAATATAAAACATTGTAAAAACCGGTACTTACTACTCCTTCATTACTTACGTGAAATTGTTAAACTCAGTACCCCCAAAGTCTTTTGGCAAATCCGTTACTTTTTATTCTCCGAAATACAAAAACGAATCCGGTACTTTTATTTTCCTAAACGTTAAACTAAACCGTTGATTTATAAAGGCGATGAAAAAAAAAATTATGAAAAAAGAGAATAACACGAACATGTCTGGCTGGGATCGAACCTGCACTACATGCATGCACTCAAAAATCCCACTCTTTAACCACATCGCCAAGGATTCACTATTGACGAAGAGTGTGAAACATACCGGCTTTGATTTTAAGCTAGCAGCGTGTACCACTGTACTGTACTGTAAAGCGAAGGAAACCGCATTATGGCATTCGTTCGTCCGTACGTACGTTCTATTGAATACGATCTTATTTATATGTAGTAAAGAAAAGAGTTTGCAGGACGAGCGATAGAGAGTAATTGATAAAAAGATTTTATTAGCATTTTTTGTTTATTTTTTCAGAAAAGTCAGCCACTGACTTGGATACTGATGAAAGCAGTAAGGAGGAGAGTGCTAGTGAGGAGGAACCAGGTCAGGGCTCAAGCAAGGGCAAGCGTCCAAGAGTTGCTGCCACTGCAGTAAAGCAGAAGACTAATAAGATGACAACACCAAAAAAGGAGTCTAATGAACGTAAGGCTGCAGTCATAAGAATTACGCTCCTGTTATAAGTAAAAATTATCAAAATCAAATTTTTCATGAGGCGAGCAATGGTGGGTGTACCATTGTACGTCTCACCAATTGGCTCAAAAACAAAAAATACTGTTTCCATTAGGAAAGGCAGCGCCATGAGCGGTGACATAACTTTGTCTGTGGATTATTTGAATTCTTTAAAACAAGCTGTTAATGACATTTGTGAAAATTTTCCAATGATTGTCAATGAGATAATTAACTAAATTAGCATTTTACTTGTATACAAGTGATTAATAATGATCTATAAAATATCTGAATCCTAACAGAAGACGACGATTTTTATTTTGTGCCCCAAACTCCCGAGTTTAAACTTCCGTGCAAAAAACTGGGGGTTCCGCGGGCTTTGATATTTTCAGGTGTTTCTACTTATATTTGCATAAAAAAATTTGTTGTGACATTCTTTGTCTCCATTTTTTTGCAAACTAAATGTCTCATAATATTTTTTTCAGCATCGAATAATTTCAGCTCAACTCATCACTTCTGTCATATCATCTTATCTCCTTCTCATCATTATACCTACTAATCTCTACTTGTTTAAATCTGTATAGTTTCATCTTCCTCATCTATCTTCTTGATTTCCTTTTATTCTTAAAGATGACACAATGAATTACGAACAAATTCAATGTTGGACCACAGAAAATACAGTTAGGAATAGACTCCATTGGTTTTTTATTTAATACTACACGGTACTACTATCCTAGCCACCATCCCCAACGACACCATCACGTCATTGTTCCGTTCCATTTTCTATTTCACGGAATTA
This sequence comes from Seira musarum, assembly GCA_027743895.1. NCBI lineage: Eukaryota > Metazoa > Arthropoda > Collembola > Entomobryomorpha > Entomobryidae > Seira > Seira musarum. The sequence goes on along the minus strand of JAHZMX010006290.1, from coordinate 9,065 downwards.
GTCTACCATATCCTGCTTTTGATAAACTCGGCAAGAAGGAGTTACGCGGACCGCATACAGGGTACGAACTAGGGAGGTTTTGGGAAGGAGACGAGCGGTAGACAGCTATCGTCTACTTGCCGATCACGGAACCAATTATGACGCGGAACATCTTTTAAACCTCATTCACCCGGTCCTTGCAAACATCCCAAACCTCGAAGATGACACTACACCCCCGAGATTGATAGCGAGACGGTTTGCGCAACCGCGCACACCACCTCAAGCAAGGCAGAGGTAAAGAAATCGCCCAGAAACCTCCCTTCCCTTGCAACATCAATCGTATTCCTTCACCCCCACTGAGCTATTCAGCTGATTCTCCCACATACACCGAGATTCAGCATAATTACACATCCACAGTATCAATAACCACCCAGTATCATCTTGTGTTGCTGTGCTAATAAATGAACATCTTTAACCTGAAGAGTTCATCAGAGTTTTTTTTGAAGACGATGGAGAACGGCAAGAATAAAATGCCTGACGAAACTATGACAATTCAGCAGAGTCAAAAAAGGATCAGATTCTCTTTAATTGCTGACTTCGTGTTTAATTCCATAAATACGATGTTCCAAAGTTACCGGGACATGGCGCAAGAACCTGTGGAGTTTCAGGAAGCAATCCGAGAGTACTGCACCACCATCGAAGAAGCAACAATGAAGCTAACCAATCTAATAAGGCATCACGTCAGAAAAAACAACACCAACTCAAAAGGAAGGAAACAAAGTCTCCGAGACGGAATCCAACTTACATTTCCCCCCTACTCAAATCACACATCTTCCGCGATGGACAAGAAGCAAGACCATCAAGCATTTAATTACCAAATCTGGTCAAACGCGTGACAGCAGCCGCCAAACCTGTCAGTCCCTTACGAACCACTAAAACCAACCAACAAAATAGGGGTAGAAGAACAGGATCGTGCAGCCGCCTTCAAACACATAGCACGACTAGTGGGTGACGGAACGGGTTCAGAATCTGAATTTGACTACTTCCAGGACCATTTCACAATTTCGTTTAAATGTTTTCTCAATTCTTCAGCAGCCCAAAGATTTCGGATAATTAAGCTATTTTTTCAAATTGGAATGACAATTTTTCGGGACATAATTTACCTTAATTACGCCTCAAAAGTTTACATTTATCATGGGAATCAAAAGTACCTTCCATCATTTTACACGTGCTAAGCCATACTTTTCTATAGTCCTCTCTTACATGAGTGTATGTCTTGTTTTTAGATTCAACTTACAATACCTAAATCTTGTGCAATTACTAGGTTTGTACATAATATTAGCTTTAAACGTGACTAACCACTTTTTATTGCTACCTCCAAGCCACAACTTTCATTCGTTGATGCTTACCATTGTTTTCTTCTTTTACCTTCCTTTCTTCCTGCGGCTACGTTACAGCAAAGTTACTCACGCGTTCTTTAAATATTGTAGCCTATTTAGGATCCCGGTCTATAATGTCTAACCTTTAAAAAAAGGCACAGCTCTAAGCATTTCTCCACGTCATCTGATTTCTTAGTCTTTAGCTTTAACTCGATAAACAACCATATCTATTAGCACTGTCGTTGACTTAATGCTAACTGCGTTATAGCCTAATAACATCGTCCACAAAATGGTTTAGGAGTAGTTGGCACACCGCACATTCAACATCTTTCCTTCGCCCATGACGGTAGTTAAGTTATAAGTAACATACAACAAGCACATAAGTATACTTAGGAAGTGTTCACCTCAACTACACATAATTACGCCTCGTACACCTAAAATTACAACTCGTCTCAATTTGCGACTTGTTACCTACAAAAAAGATTCCGCTTTAACTATCACATCGGGTACAGTATGAAGGGGTATTAGTCTCACTTTTGATGAACATCGCAACGCAGGGAACAAAAAACGGCGGAGCATCAGCATCACTTTTAATTACTGGTGCCGGAGTTACCGTAGCGGGGCCCGGAGATCAATGTCTTTACCGACTTTATACCCAATTAACGAAAAAATTACCTCGAAGGCCATCTCTATATAATCGTCACGATGAAAATAGTCACATAATTGAATCGTTGTAATTGAAGAAAGGTATAAAAAACCATCGTAATAATTACAAAAAGGAATCAATGGTTTAACGTAACCATGTATGATACACTGCTATTTTCAATCGCCGAAAGTTCTGTTATGAGTAGATCGTCTCATGTAAGATAAATTATGGGTAACACTAAAGCAAAGTAGAACAATGAAGGAATCAGCAGCGCGTTTTTCTAAAATTTTAACGTGCGGCACGGAATGTTCTACTTGGGTGAAAGGAGAAAGATAATGAACTTTATTAAGCAGCACCAAACGGCGTAATCTGTTCATTTATTTAAAGCCAACGCTTTCGTGTTAATTTCGTAAAAAATTACTGACAGACATGTTTTTGCTTTTTCCAATGCATTTATATGTGTTGCAATTGCATATATGAGCTCCTGGATGGAGGCTTGACAACAAAGATGCGCCTTTTTCAACTTTGGGTAAGCCCAAAACATCCCCAAAATATGCTTTCGAAGTCAAGAACCGACTTGCAGCAAGGCGAAAGGATTTTATCGCGATATATTTTTAGTTCCTCTTGAGCTGTCAACCAAAGCAGTATAGCCAATCTTTTCTTTCGTCAAGCAATTAAGTAAAAAGTGTCAACTAAGCAGTATGTCTCATTCCCAGCTTAATGAATCTGATATCAAGTGCAGCGTTTCGGAGTTCTTGAGCTGCGTTTTAATAGCATCGAGACTTTGCAAGTGATTCAAATCGAAATTTTTAATCATTTCAAAAGCAAACTTGTGGTTCTGAAAGATAATGTGGACTTGTGATACAACAAAGTTATTAGTCACAAGAAAAGTTATGCCTAAAGAAGGAGGAGTGCCAAGTAGAAAACTTTGAAACAATATTGGGTTACTGAAAAATGGCTTAAACAGTGCCGAAAGGCAAATCCCTATCGTAAAGCAGTTTTTAAAATCCGCCCTGGGCGTCCGTGTGATCATAGTTTTTCCAGTCAAAAAAGAAAAAAACAAAGGAAAATTTTTAGTAACTGTCACCTAAAGTGCCACCATCAAAACGTTTCCATTACCGGTGGTAACAGATCACTCTGCTTATTTTTTTCGGGGAAGTCAGCCACTCACTCCGATGGTTATGGAAGCAGCAGGGATGAGAGCGCTCGTAAGGAGAAATCTCGTACCGGGTCAAGTAAGGTAGTTAAACAATCACTCAAGAATCAATTAATTAATTTTATTGCCTTCCTGAATGCCATGCTCTCTGTAACATATAAACACAAGCTTAACGGATGAATAATAAACAGCTGATTGTTAATAACTAATTAAATACAGATCTCTGTTGTACAGTTAGTAAACCGGCATCATAAAGCATAGGATTATATTGATAGAAGTTTTGCGTTTTGAATTAAAAAAATTTCAATCCATTTACCCCAGTCGCGGATACTCACAGTATTATAATTTTCTTGCACGATGCTAAATAAAATCACGTTTGCAAATGAAAATTTCTGGTGTAGATGGCTTTGCATAATCTGTTAACGCAACGAAGATACTACAAAAACCCATGATATAAGCGCGTTATCTGCAGAGATGAACCAATACCAGGCATATTTGAAGATACCCTGGAAAACAGCGTTTTGTATTGAAACAACGGTTACAAAAGTAATACCGCAAAACCATATCAAGTAGCAGCGTTAAGCGCTAGCTGGAGGTAAATTATTCCAGTAGCAAACATTTTAATCGCCAATTCTTTATAAAGGTAAAAACAATTGGTAAATTAATCAAGTCCTTTAATATCCAACAAAATTACGTTTATGAGAAGCGTTTGAGTATCTATTATATCTGTTTTGTCTGTAATTATGATAATGTCTATACAATAAACTTAATTTGCTTTAGTAGCCAAATCTAAATAAGTAAAACATCAAAGTTTGCCTTGTTTGGCTCCAACGATGTCGTTTATGGATAGTTTTTTTTAAAAACCGGGTTCGCAAAAAAATTTCTCTTTTCCCTGCAGCTAGAAAAAGTGTGAAAGTGTCCGCGCGTGTCCGTGCGGAAGAAGTTATTGCCGACCATCTTACATTAAACAAAACATGGAAATCAAGTAATATCCGTCTGATCATGCGTATATTCAAAACTAAATCAACTTTAGTCACACTACTACACGAACACTGGCCTTATGTCTTTCTGAATTGGCACTCTTTGCCAAAATATAAAAAGTCATATATGTGACGTTTAAGAAGTGAGATAATGAAATAATGTATGCATGATTGATTACATGCATTAATACACTTGAAAAAATAAATGCCTAAGAAGGGGCGTAATTGTCTGCTCGAGCATGACATTCTGATTAACACAGTGCAATTGCAGTTTGCTTCATACAGGTATAATCGATTCGATCTTGTCAAATATTTTGTTAAAAATTTAAGTTCCACAATTAACAAGGAATTTTTTAGCGATATTGATAATTTATTGTCAACTGTATAACTTGCCGTTTCAAATCTGAATTATAACATTGCAACGAGCTAAAATGTCATTTAATTATTGACTAGTGGAGTATCTACGGTTTCATTTCAATTGAAATTTTTTTTCGGTCATCCAATAATTTTCATAATATTACCAATTCGAAAAGTTCAAGTGCCCCACAAAAAGCTAATGCTTTTAGTGATGTTAGTTATTTATCTTCAATTGAATAACATCAGATTGGAATAACCTAATTTTTTTGTTTAAGTATTGATGCTAAAGAAGGCTAAGTGGAATGTTTACGCATTCATATTAAATGAAAAAACAACTGCACTTTTGCTCGCATCTAATGACTGTGATAGTATTTCCACCTTTGTTGAAAGTTTAAGTGCTACAATTAACAAGCAGCAAGTATTGTTAGAGGCACCGAATATTTATGGTCAATTGATTTACTTATTAACCATGTCATCTGTGCAGATGATATTGCAGCAAAAGTAGGATTGCCAAAGTAAGACTAGTGGAGTGTCCACCCATTCATTTCAATTGACGAAAAACATTTTTACATCAATCTTTATTCTGAATTAATCACCATCCTGATGATACTTAAAGTGCCACAATTAGCAAGCAGCAAGTATTGTAAGACACATCGGATATATATGGTCAATCGATTAGTTTTTGAAATCAAGTTCAGGTTAAAACCTTGTAGCGGAGGTAAGCTTACTCAGTCTCCTTATTTTCAAAATTAGTACTCTGACCGTAATTATGCATTTATTGATTAAATCACATTATACTTATCCGTTTTACCAGCTAATCTTTTAAAATGAGCTCGATAGACGTCTCCGTACATTTATCAGACAATCTCTTATAGTTATTCTGAATATCTAGTAGGGCTTTAAAAGCTATGGCTAAAAAAGCAAAGAGCAGGGTTTGGCGATCCGATCGCGAAAAAGTGCGATGCCTCTGCTGTCCCCAAGAAATCTGGCTTACAAGAGGCTACTTGGAAAAAGATAATCAAAATCATCCAAATTACATCCCGGCCATCAGCCGCATTTTGCTAAAAAAGGAGATTCATCGTTTGCAAAGTTTTTTGTAAAACCCGATGCCACTACTGTTAGTATCAAATGCAATTAATCCTTCAAAGAACTAGAATTTTCTTATCTTTAACTACAACGTAGGTTGCATGGAATACTGTTGGAGAAAGAAAAAACTTTGCATTTTTCCTCCAGCTCCCAAATCAGTTAACATTGGAGACAGTTTGGAGACAAAGCCCCATGCTGTTGATACCGTAAGAAACGGAAGCATATATATTTGAAAATTTAATCTGAATTTTGAAATTAAAGCCAAGCATTTTCAATTAGATTTCTACGGATGACCTTAAAAGTCGAAGCCTTGTTGGTGTAATGATTGACCTCAAACGCGGTCAAGCTTCAGGGTATGAAGCATGCGAGGAAGTCATTGGAACGCTCTGGGAAAAATTTCGGACAGTATGTGAATCAACAACACCACTTGCTTATGCCAAAGCCTACCGAAGAGCTGCGCTTTGGCATGGGCCGAAAATAAATGTGTTTGGCCAAAAAATTTATTTCATTGCACCACTTATCATATGAAAAGATGTTCTGGACATCGCCTGCCAAATAATTTCTTTGCCTGATCCAGCTTCACATCATCATACTTATGTCTTTATGAAGCATTTTTAGACAATCAATCATGGCCCAAGCCAACTCCAACTTTAATCTATCCACATCGACCGGATTCAGAGTTTGCAAGTACGAAAAAGTATATTACGAAGACTTCTACACCATACAGTACCAAACGCAGCCACCAAGAATTCCAGAATTATTCAGCGATTTAACCTGCATTGGAGTTTCTCACTTACCACTCTTGACATATTCGGAAAAGATGACAACCAATTAGAAATAGAAACTCCAGCTAATCAAGACATATGAGGAAGTTCAAGCCCAACGCAATTACACGATGAAGCAAAATAAAATTATCCGGGCCTTCGCTGAACCGAAGAGGACCATCTCCAATCAAACAGCCCAATTCAAGGAATCCTTAACGGAAATAAACACCCTATTTAGTCAGATAAATAAAAGGTTATATATCCTAGAAAAATAGACGTACTCAACGCTAAAATTTTCCGTAGGGTGGAAATTGCAATTAAGTTTGAATCAGCCATGCAACACTGCAAAGATTATAGAATCCCTTCCGACATAGCTAAAAGCCAGGCATTCAAAAACGATCTACTTAACATAAGCTCAAAGCTAAAAGAAAATCCATCTGGTGTGTTTAGCCATCGCAAGAACTTAACAACACAAATACCGAAGTTTACCTTTATCTTCATTCCAAGTGAAAGGAAATCTATTTTTAAATAATGTAAAATTGACAATCATAAGTGAAAGTGATTTTTACGAATTTAAAGAAGTCCATCCACTTCCTTTCCTGTACAAGACAAAGATATGCACTTTCAAGCTAGACCATAACAGTTTTATTTCTAAGAAAGGGGAAAAGACCCAAGCTATTACCAGACAAGATGAGCGCATAAATCTTTCCAAAGTCCATGCCTTTCCGCAATTTTACTCGCACAACGAGGATTGAATGAATGCAATACTACATGAAGGCGTCAACATATCTTTTATACGCCAAAAGTGCTCCATGGAATGTTTCATCGCACAGAATGAAAGATTACAAATTAATTGCGAGAATACAACAAAGCAAGCAATTTTAAACACAAAAGTTGGCCTGAATTATTCAGAGATAGGCAGCAAGTGTTATGTAAATATAGGTAGGAAATTACTAAGTTATAAAAATGGAATGAATGGAGATAGAGTAACCAATTGAGCCGAGTTGAAAATGCCATCCCTTCAATTTTGATCCTGACTGAGGAGGCATCCTGAAATCCACTCCCAATCACACAAGAAAAAAACATCATGATCGATCAACATTGGGAAATAAATATCTCCAGTCTAGATCTGAGTGACCCGGTTGGACTCGCGACCCAACCGACTGACATCCATGTCATTAGACACTTTAGCTTCGCTAGTACTGTATAGTCACGTTGTTTCTGTGATTGGTTCCTCTCCGCATGGACCAATGATCCATGTGGAATGTCTGACTCAGAAGTTCATCGACTTTGCATTAAGAATGCTTATAATGAACCTGATAGGAATAGTGATTATCATTATTATTATGTCCCGTTCTAAAATATTACATATATTGAATAATGAGATCGTGCACTGCACACATGGACAAGTGAAAATCATTAGTGTGGATGCAAAAAATGAGACGTCCCAGCAAAATGCGCAAGAATAAAGTGCCAAAAAAATTAACGGCTTCTGCAAAGATCACTCGTAAGAATATTCCCCTGTCAAGACTTGATCTGGAAGAAAGAATTCGACAGACTATGACAAGTCGAGTTTAGTTACACATCTCAATCGACTAATCGCTAATCGCTGCGGTCGTGTCAACTTCTCTCGTAACTTCGTGTCTCACCCAGAAATTAAAACAAGTACACCACTTGCAGAAAAAGTAAAAATAAGAATAAAAAAGTCTCAAGTCAAACATAAGCTGGTGTACGTATAACCACACGCTCAAAAATAAATGTTTCTTTTCTTCATACTGCCTGGTGATTGAGATTGTTCGATTTATAAACATTATAATTCAAAAAAAGTGGAAAAAGCAATTTTGTGACACGTAACATAAATGTTTGTGACAATCAATTTCGTCAGTTATTGGTGAACTCAAACACAATTGTGTTGTTATTTGTACTGAAAAAGTCCCAATTCAACCGCTCGTGAAAATTAACGGTGTGGTTAAGTGACAAAAGTTCAGCTACAGTAACAAGCCAGAGGAATAACTCTGATTTTAAATCATGAAAAGTTTTCCAATACACAAACGAACACATAAGGACAGTCGAAGACATACAATAAAAAAATAAATCAATTTAACTTTTGTGACCGCAAGCTAAACAGATCAAATGAGAGAAAGTAAATTCATTGATGTATGATAAAGTCAAATAAGAAACGATTCATGTTATACTATCACACCTCATGACAAACAGTGAAAGCAATAAACTTTTATCGAAATTAAGAAATAAAAGTCCGACTCACAATCTTTTAAATTAAAAGGTGCCAATTAACAAATCACTCCAAAATAAAACTTCTTTGTTGTGAATGTGCTGAAAATAACGAAAAACACATTACATAGTGCTTTCTCAGTATTTTGGTGCTTCTTATCCTGACAACTTTAGTCAAAAGAAAGCAAAACAGTTAAAAACATTTACTGGTTCCGTGAGTGCGCACTGATATCTATAACTTCAAGACTTCATCATTACAATAAAGTTCGCACAAACTATAACAATCACAACGGATCTTTCCTACTTCAAAGGAGACAATCCTAAACAATAACAAGCGTTACTTATAATAGACTTTGTGATCAAAATTTGTGATTGTATATTGCTATTAGAGTCAAATCGCCGTAAAGTGCATCGCTCGTCTCTCTTCACCCCTTCGCCTCCGTAATGCAGGACAGTATTATAATTTACTAGACTGCACTGGTCCCA
>JAHZMX010006289.1:0-16368 GCA_027743895.1 Seira musarum | reverse complement strand
CAATTTATGGGACATGATGGACAACAGTATCAACAAGACATTATAACAGGATGAAAAGACAACATTTAACCCTTTACTCAGCTACGTCCTTATCGCTGTTTTAACTGCACTAGTTCAGCTGTACAGATAATTAATTTCTAGTTCCAAACCAGAAAGCAACAAGGTTTTAACGTACCGATGTGATTTTGCTAATGCTACACAAGATAAAATTTTCCTTTTGATGGACTTTTATGGGAGAAGGGAGAATATTATTACTTAAGCACAAACAAAAGCAACATTGACCTGTGATCATGTACGCTTTTGCCCGCACGTTTTGATTTAAAAATACATAATTATATTGATTTCTCGTCTTCATTATGGCGATTCTATCGATTCCAAGTGATAAGCGTGTGTTTGTAGAAGAGATTCCGAGGGAGCACAAAAAAGTGAGAGACAAAGAGATAAATCAAAGTAATCATAATATTTCATCCATAGCTTCTGCGTTTTATAATAATCTGGTAAATAACGGGTCCTGCGTTCATGGACAAGTGGAAAAATGTGTTCCTCTGAATGAGATTAAATGGCTGGATTGGACTCTCATTGAAGAAGGGCTTCAGTTCTACCGGAAGCACAGCAGCACTATTTATATCACCAGTTTATTTACCTTCATTCTTGGCTTGGCTGTCAAGTCAACTGCAACAGTTTTTTATAGATTTGGTGATGCTATGACTAGAAAAGGGCAATTGAGAAGGTCTTTGTTGACCCAACATGATTTCACCCAGTTTTACGAGACCATTACAAATAGCCCCAATGAAATCAATAAAGTCTTTCATAGAATGTGGAGGATGCACTCTTTTGGGGGCAGACGAAGCAGAGGAGCAGAACCTCTGCCGGACCATCTTCCAAAACCAAAACAGTGGGAACTAGAAATGGCTGAAGTGATTAGAACGGATCTACACCATATTGAACACCATGATCCGGTTGACACTTTGAGCAAAGTTAATACGTGGAGCCCAAGTCATCCCTTAAATCAGCTTGACATGTCCTTGACAACGCTTAATGCATTTCTTCCATTTTTTCTCCATCCCAAGAAGCATGGAATTCAGGATATCAGCGAAATCAAAGGATTTCTTCATCTTTGGGCAGTATTCGTAAAATTACTCGGAGTCCACGATGACTTCAACATTTGCCTGACAGAAGATTACCTTGTTTTTAAGAAACTGTATCAAAATGCTCTGATTGGAAGTCTGAAAAACATTGACTCCTACGGTATTCATCTGCTGAATGAAACAGTAACTGGAATCGGAAGAGTTTTACCATTTTTTACTTTTGGGGGATACATGTACACACTGCAAAGATTAATTTTAGAAGTTGAGGGGTACACTGGAGACAACTTGTGGAGATTAATGGGCTGGAAAGATAAAGTTGGTGTGATGCTTTTTAGGATGTATTACTTCCTTTTAGAAAATATTTATGGATTTAGATATATCATGAATGTAACGTTCGCATTTTTAATGCAAACAATGATTAGATTACACTTAAATCTAAAAACAAAACAGCTTAAGTAGTGATTTTGCAATTAATATTTTTCACAGGCACTATTTGCGTAATATGTATTGTACTTTGTTATACTTGTAAATCATAAGAATTAAAAGCTTGGGAATTCGATCGAGGTAAATTATAAATTCAAAAATGTGTAGAAATGGTGAATGTTATTCCAAATATTGTGTTTCAGATTTTTTATTTTGGTGCTATTGACCATTACATCTGTGTAGTTATACTCATAATCACACCATGATAGTTCATAAACATTAGATCTTACCAAAGCGTTAAGCTAAATTGTTCTCGAGGATTTCGCAATTTCGAATTTTTCCTCGTCTCAATAACGTTTAACACTTATAAATACAAATATAACGATTTTTAGCATTTATATACGTTTTCGAGGCTTGATAGTTGTAACATACATAATTACATAGGCTTAATTTATCTCGCCGCTTTAATCATGTTTTATTGACTTTTTTTGTTGTGTATTAAAATGATATGAAAGATCGTTTCTCCTCATCTAGTACTCAACGATAATTACATATTATTAGTAATTAGAGAATGCTATCATATTTCATAGTATAAAAAATTTAAATTAGTAAAAAAAATTCCGTATTCGAATTTCTCGATTCGTGTTTCATTGATCCAAGTGTAATTAGTAATTATCCAGGGAACTTCAAGAGTTCATATTATAGTGTAACTGTGAGAAATTCAGTTGCATGAGAAATCTATGAGGTGTGTACGTATGCTGGTGAAACCGAGATAGTAAAGCAAAAGTGATTTTTAAAAATAGTTTGCGGAGAACGAAGAACAAAATCATAGGATTGTTGGAGACTCCAGTCGTAAATAATCCAAAGGAATATATAATAGTCATTTAACGTTCACACGGTGAGCCTCACAGGACAGGATAATGATAGTTTTGAAATAAGCTAATAATTTAGTTTACATTGAGATCGTTTTGGAAATATTTGACAAAACCAAAATAATTAAGTTTTTATTTTCTTGGGAACATGACGGAAGCAGTCTCAGATAAGTCTCACCCATGTATTAAAGAAATGCATTCGGATAAAAATAAAAATATTTCTGGAAGTGAGAGAAAACCGAGTCATGTTACCAAGCCAAGTGATTTTTTCAGTTTCTTGTTGACGAAGGCACCTCTAATCGAAGGCCATAATGGTGGATTATGCACCCTACAAGAAATTGAATGGAAGGACATGTCACTTATCAAGGACGGACTTGATTTTCATCGAAAATACTGCAGCACTATTTATACAATGTCATCCCTTACAATTCTCCTGACAATGGCTGTGAAGCCTTTGGCTACCGTCGTGTATAGAATGGGGAAAAAGTTTAAGTCGGAAGAGAAAATTTTTAAAAGGTCAATTGCAGATCTTCACGGAGTATCGAAATTTTATGAAGTGTTTCACAATTCCCCAGACGAAATGAATCAGTGGTTTCAAAGAATCGTAAGGTTGCATGTGATCAGTAGCAAGCGATGTCTCAAACAAGAAAACTTCACAGAAATGCTGCCTGAATCTACTTTGGAAGAAATGGAGATTGCCAAAGCAATAAATATGGATCTGAAATTCCTGGAAAATACAGAACTAGATAAAATTCTAGACGAGATACTGACTTGGAGCCCCAAGGTTCCTATAAGTCAGTTTGATATGATTACCGTTCAACTAATTAACGTTTATGGATTATGGCGCCATCCTGAAATATTTGGTTTGAAAGGAAGAGAGCAGCTCCGAGGATTCATGCACTGCTGGGCGATATTTGGAAGACTTCTTGGCATCAAAGATGAGTTCAACATTTACCTGAATAAGGATCCTGAAGTCTTTCATGATTTATTTAGAAATGTGTCTATAGGAAGCTTAAGAAAAATCGATTCATATGGAGTGCATCTTCAAATGACCACGGTTCGGGGCATTCAAAGACTCTTGCCAATTTTCACTTATAAAGGCTTTATATATGGCACCATCAAATACTTCTACGAAATTGAAGGTTACACGGGAGAAAACCTATGGGAGATCATGGACATGAAGGATAAAATGTTTATAAAAATATTAAAAGTATACTTGTGGCTGTGGGGAAATATTCCCGGCTTCAGAGTTGTTGCAAACTTTTTATTTCATGCTTTACTGAAAATTGTGGTTTGGAAATATTTGTAATATCATGAGATAAAAGAAAAATAGTCAAAACCTATTTTCTTTAATTCATTTTTGTTCTTGATTTTAAAACTGTTTAAAATTGTTGCTTATCAATAAAACTCGGAGTATTTGCAATTGATCGGGGCAAGTCGTCCATAAAAATTCCCATAGCAATCCGAAGGTCCGCCGCTGAGTGCAACTGGAAATGCCATTGCAAACTCTATCACAGCCGCCACGATGTAAAACACAAGAATTAGCTATGGCAAAGCAAAAAAAAATAATCGATTTTTCATAATACGAGTTACTACGGTAATACGGACATTGGGAACATTTTTAGCTAAGTTTATTAAATCTTACCAATCTTATTGTCCCCATTATTTAGCCAGAAAACTAATAACGTGTTTTAAGATAAGTACACTTTTTCTTTTTATTTTAAAAAATGAACCAACTGCTATGTCCTAGACCAAAGTCAAAACCAGACTGGAGCAATCAATATTATAGCATCTTAGTAGAATTTTCTAACCCTTTCTTTTGCTGCTGACATAATGATGACCAGGATCCAGGATGAAATTATACAACATTTTAAAAATCAGATTGAATTCAGAAAGATACTTATCATTTTTTTCATAATTTTCTTGTGGATAAACAATGAGTTTGCGAATTGCAACCGACGTATGGTTTGGTCCAAAGAATTGGGCGTGGCTCGTACTGATTGAGTTGTCATAATAAATTCATCAGTTGGAGTCAAATGAAATGTACGGAATAGAAAGAAGGAGCATTCAACATCATAAATTAGTAAACTAATAACAGCAAGCTAAAATGAAGACCTAAAAAAATTACGTTGCACGAGAGGCATTCATATACATTGTCCTTCCCCATTATGAATTTATATGTTCAAGTAATGATTTTTAAAATTAAAAAAACTTTTCCATCACTTCAGATGAAAAATGTTAAACCCGTTCAAAACGGATGAATGGGTAGAAATTTTTCAGTCCAGCAATGCAAGGTTAGTGAATTTCAATTTATTCCAAACCAAAGCTTTTACGATAATACTCTATTAAGTAGTTTTTTATACATGCAATGTTGCTCCAGTCGTTTCCAGAATTTTCAATTTTTGCAATGTCCAAAAGTACATACGAAACGATGCAGTGTTTCTCTGCTCCATTGTCCATCGATATCGCAATGCAATGATAAATGTAAGATTGAAAGATCAAGGTGACCTCTTACTTTATTACGTAGCCGAGCATAGCGAAGCTATGTTGAGATTGATGTGGCCGTCTCTCTGTGAGAACGATAACTCTGGAAATAAGAAGTCACTAATTGTCTACATCTAAATATAATTAGCAAAATAGGTTAATTGACAAATAATGGCAGGTCAATTGTTCAAAATGCTGTTCAAATGAAACCTATGGCTATTTGAAAACCCTTTAAAACCTGAATAGGTCTGTTACATTATTAGAATTTTGAAATAATCTAACTGTCAACGGCAGTAAGCAGTTAAAATTGCCGTCATGGAACAAAGGTTGCGATAGCTCATTCGACAGGTATCTTCTACCTGTTGTCATGACATCATATGAATAATCCATGTGGAACGTGGTGGAACGAACTGTTTTCTTTTACAGCCTATGGAACCTGGGGGACGTTATTTCAATGCGATATAAAATACAGTATTCTTAGAACAACTCTCTCGTCATTTTACCCTTTGTCATCTACTTCGCTATGGCTCTAACAGCTTTATTTTTAGTAGTAATAAAATAATAAATAGTACTAATAGTAACAACATTATAAGAGATGTAAGATTGGATTTAAAAATTTTGCTTTTCCTTTCGAAATTTTTATATTTGGAAAATTTAATAAACACACCTACCTAAATCACTGGAAAAATGTTAAATTTTAATATGTAATTCATTTTAACTTTTACTAATTCATATCTTAAAATTGATTACGTCTACGTCATAATGAAAATATGACGTTTAAGCAGCAATAAACCAAATGACTAAAATACATTATTTATAGTCTATCAGGCTGATTATTGATTGATCATATGCTATATCAGTAGCTATACCAGTCGGAGGTACGAAAAAGTGGTGACACAAGGCGTCGCCAGGAGTGATTCTTAATTCTGGATTATACTGCAACATTCGAAATAATATATCCTTGAAAAGAAGATAATCTTGCGTAGAATGGCCCGGTTTTCCTTTATGGAACCCTCCTGGTCCGTCACCATCATCGAGGCCAAGAATACTACGGAGCGTTCTCGTACCCGGAGGCTTGTAATTACGAGATGAGTTCGATTTCTTTAATTCATACGTTCCGTTCTGCAGTTTCTTAAAAAATTTCTTTGTCCTGCTTCCTGCATCCAGCATATGTTTAGGAGGAATTCCAAGAACTTCAACTATTCTACACATTTGATCCCTCTGTAATATAAAATTATTTGATTTGGTCGGTTAAGAGTTACAAATGTTACAATTAATCAATCAGAAATTTCAATCGAGTTTTTTTCAAATTTCCTTACTTCATTCCTTCCACCGAATAGTGGCCTACCGAGATGAAGCTCCGCAAGAATACATCCTAAACTCCACATGTCAATTGCAAAATCATAATTAATTCCGAGAAGAACCTCAGGAGATCGATAGAATCTTGACTGGATGTACACGAACATCTGGCAATAAAAAACATTTTTCTTTTTTAAAACGTGATGTATGCACATTAATATTTAGTTATTATAATTATGAAAAACTAATAATCCCTTGATTCAGATTGAATCGAGAGTCTAGAGAAATTTATAATACTCATTAATACACACTTTCCACTGTTTGAACTCATTAAGAACCGAATTTATTGTTGTAGCAATTGTAATGACCTGTAGAAACAATACACAATATACTTTTCCTATGGTTCAATTGAGGGTAGGTAATTGTGATTATTTCCTGCACAGAAACATCCAACATTCCCCGGTGCATATTTTGCATGTAGAATTATTAATTTTCACGCCAAATGTTCAATCCCCCTGTCTTCATATTGGGATTGTAATTGGCAAGCCAAATACTTATAAACAAAAATGCTACAAATAATTGAAAGCGTGAGAGATGTCCGATAACTCTTAAACAACGTGAGTTTACGTTTACTATTGCATTCCTGTCGTTTGAAAATTTGTCCTGTCCTATTCCTCAAGACACGATAAAAGGAATATAAAAGGATTCAAAAAGGGGATGGATGCCAGTAGTATTTGAACTTGTATAACTTTAATGTAAACAAACGGAAACATTAAAAAATTTTGTTGTAGCAAATTGCCATGGAATTTAGCTATTCATTGTTGTCAGATCAAGTTTCTTTAATGCATCATCAAAGCAAGTTCATTAAACACTAGGTGATGTTCATTCATTGTCTATGTAAATGATTGCTATGCCAAATTGGTAATTGATATTGTTTGCGTCACGGCGTTTACCAATAACACCGAAAAGAGGACGCGTTAAATGCGAGGTTCATAATTAAATGATTTTAATATGATGGTGAAGTATGACTGCTTACTTGTCTTAACTAAATATAATAAGATGCAGTCCAGTGATAAGGATAATTCAAACGGGTCGCAATCGCAGAAACCCATTGTCCCATAATTATAGGTAATAACATTTATATACAACCAACGTACCGATATGAAACTTGTCTTCACTATCCGCCTTATTCAAAATATTCAGCAATTTCGTCTCAACCTCAGCTTGATTTCGGAAGCTCAGTTTATTCTTGATGATCTTAATCGCCACAAAGCATTGATCTTGATGGTCAAACGCCCTCACAACCTAAAGATTAAATACATAATTTATAAATATTAAAATACCTATGTAACTATTGACCGAACTTATCCACGAAAGTTAGATCTATGTTTCACCTGTCCGAACGAGCCCTTCCCAATTAATAATTCAATCTCATATCGCCCCACAAATTTTTCTCCTTTTCTAATTTTATAGTCATTATTCTCATCGTCGTAACTTTCATCATCACAATCGGGCGAAGAGAGATCGACCTCCATGAAGCAATTCCTCCAGGGATTAAGGTCGTCTCCTTTTGCTAACTGTTGCTTGGCCTTGTCCATAAAGTATACCTTTAACAGTTCATTCAAATTCAAATTATAAAAATATGTTTTCGGACAGTTTCTCAAGTACACCAACAAGTTCATAAATAATATTAATATTTTTAATACATAGTACCTGATTGATCCGCTTGTACGTTTTGAGAAGACCTACGCTCAATTTTTTTAGAGGCGTCTCGGACACACTTCGATTCTGAACTGATCCTCTAACTGCCCTGATAAGAAGGTAGTTCATAGAAAATAAGAAAACGTAAATATGATAAGATTGAAACTTGATGGAGATGATAAAGGATATGGTAATCCAAATTATTCATATTTCTTATGCCTTACGCATTCATCGCAAAATCAACACTATTAGTTACTTTACTACCTGAATAACTTCGGCCTCTGGAAAGCCTCCTCTAGCATTTCGTTGGCTTTATTTTGTGTTTCTGACATAAGCAAGGCGCCTGCCGGGAGACCAGGCGATATTCAGGTCCTGGCAAAAATATAAATCAATGTAATGGGATTGTGGTGACACATTCAACATTTTTTGTCGGCTGCTAAGAAACTAACAAACAATCAAAATATATTACACAATCCTAAAAGACGAGAAGAGTAATACAAAAATGGGGAACCTTGTTTGCGCTTATGCTGATCATATGTGCGTTGGTAACCAATGACAAATGCTACTGAATAGCTGGCCTTCCCGAGGTTAATTGAAATATTACCGCTAGCTACCTCCAATACTTGCAATTGCAACCAGGTAGGATGTATTACTAATTTAATTAACAAGACTCGTTTTACACGAGTATTTAGAGACGAAACTTATCAATCAATTAACTGATGTTACTGTCCTTGACTTGCTAGGTCTAAATTGTAAACAAGGAAACAAGTTACACAAACGTTGTTGGAAAATTTTTCGTAGCACGACAGACAAGAACGTGGAAAGAGCCCGCCCGCCGGGCCCGGAGACGGATGCATGATGATCATATTAGGATCAGATGTACAATATATAGAGGGTATGGTAATGGTAAAAGGTAAAGGTAGAGTCAACGCGCATTATATTATTGCATTGACATGGACATGACTAATGAGTTTTGATTTGACTATCATTATGCTGGGTTATTTTTTTAAAAATGTTTTAACATAGGAGTGGATGCAGGTATGTACACTACCCGTGTATTGCTTGCTATATTTCGATTGGTTACATGCGTCAATCCTCATCATCACCATCGAATTGCTCTTAGCCAATCAAAACAACTAAAACATGGCAACAAAGACAAACAACTAATCACTGATTATAATATAATAATTAATTATATAGATTCCTATATGTAATAACAATTGCTTGAGGCGAACGAAGCTTTAAACTAAATTGAAACGCTAGACAGACGATTATGTATTATGTATGTATTCTATTTACACTAATTGCATTACCTTTTGCCTTATCTACCTAACTATCCCTTGTGGTTTGCTAAAAACACTTCCTGGGTTTTACGTATATAAAACCCTATCTGATAAAATATGCACATTTGTTAATTAAAAACTGTTTGCTTGAGGTAACTGACTTAAAATTGCGTACATATTTACACGTGGCATGACGACCCTTTTATCATTCAAAAAGTGTTCCTTTATTCATAGTGAAAAGCATAAAAAATTCTGCGAATCAAAAAATCAATGAATCCAATGTGTTGACTGCCCAAGTAGAGGAGCAATGAAATATTTCCTTATAGAATGCTAGGCAAACTTTAAAATTTTAAGTTGGCTGCTTAAATACGATGGTTTCTGTCAGAGTAAACGTGTGCGCTATTTATTTCCAAGTATCATCATTATGCTTTCTCAATTGCGTTTGCAATCCAATTCTTGACTTCTACAGAGATCGTGAAAAATATGCTATTAGTGAAATATCGCACAAATATTCTGTCAGCCCTCTTTCGAATTCAGATACACGATTCATCGATTTAAACGATTTTTCTCTTCTTTTTGAAGGTTGTCTGATCCATCTAATTAATTACAAAGATGTCGATCTCGTTTTACCCCAAACGACACCATTCCCTCTTGTTTTATCCAGTTACAAAGTGTTAAAAACTTTATATTCAGTTATCAAAGTGAAACCCGGCATATTTACCGGGAGGACGTATGTCGTCCCTCAAATCCGAACTGTACCCAATAATCGCGTATTCAATAGCTCCATTGACAGCATACCATTTTGTCCCTACTATAATCCAACCTCTCATTGCAATGACATTCCTCAGGTAGATCGTTCCATGAAATCTAAACCATGGACATGTGAAGTCCAACTTTATTTGTATCCCCCAAAGTTTCAAGAACGCCCTTTGTTTTACGAATGGGACAAAGACTTATCTATGCCATTTTTTGTGATTCCAGGAATGTTTAAAAGGTTTTGGTATCATCAGTTTGATCAGATTTCTAATCCCAAAGAGAGCTTATTGGAGGCAGATGTCAATGCGAAATCAAAGTGGTTCATTGTAACTAGACCTCAATATGACATATTTTTGACCGTAGAAGGAGAGGGGGGTGACAATAATGCATTTTCTTTGCAAACGTGGACAAACTCCTTAACTGTAAGCAGGGAAGCGTTCGTTTGGGTTGACAATAATTATGTCTACACAAACAAGGAAATGTTCTTGTTTCTTTTAGGAAATAATAAAAAAACATTTGACATTTTCTGGCTGTGTAGGTATTGCGAATTCCTTCGTTTTTTGACAATTAAAAATTTTGGGAGTCTGACATCGAGAAAAGCGATTGACTCAAAAATTTACAACGAGCATAAACACAATATTCCAAAAATATTCTGGAACCACCTTGTCGACTGGAAGTTCATGGACCCATTTCAAGCAGCATTTGCAAATGATGATGTAAGGTCAGAGTACACCAGGTTCCTGAGTTTTCACGAAAGGCAACTGAACCCTTATACTCTGGAGGAATTTCGCTGGGAAGTTGATTCCTTAATTTTGAAATATGTGATGATGAACATGACTTCAATAGGAGTCTACATTTTTAGTGATTGGATAACACAAATTGCTCACTCCAATAAGGAAACATGGTTGAAGAGGCATGCCTACGATTCAACTTTCATCATCTTCCCCGCAGCGCAACAAGAGTCATATCATGTTCGTTTTCACACAGTCAATTTAAGATTTGTGAGCTGTGGGGAGGAGGAAATCAGAAGTCCGCTTCGAGCCTTTTTGCAACTCGCCTCTATTTTTCAAACTTCTGTTTGGATATGTATAGGATTCAGTGTTACCACGGTATCCTACTTGGCATACATTTATGACACTTCACAAAATCCGAAATCTATGTCGCTTTTTAATTGGATCATGTCATGTGCGAAGATTTTGGTGGAGCAGGGGCCAATTGATACAAAGTTGTTTTTAAATGAACGAAGACACACAGCGTTGAGAATTATATTACTTACCTATTTCGTGGTCACCATTGTTCTCACGAATGCATTTAGAAATGAAAATATAACTCAAGTCACTTTACCCCGAGCCCCAATTCCCTTCGACAAGTTTGAAACGTTGCTTGAGTACGGTTTCAATATATTCACAAGAGGGACATTCTATGGTTCTACAACAGTTTATCGAAAATCTATGGCTAGAAGTTTGTTTCTTGCTTTGTTTGAACCTAAGGGAAATTTGAGTGATAATCATTTCATATCGAATCTTTTCATTAGTGAAATATTTCTGTTTGCAAAGAATTCATTTAGAAACTGGCGACATTGGGACCATCCCCCGACCTCTCTACCCGCACCATCGAGACACATCCTAAACCACACAAAATTACACACAAGCTGGTTTGATACTCTATTGTTTGGGAACATTCAAGAGGAAGACATTCTTAACAAATGCAACAAAACCGCGTTGTTCCTTACAGAATTAGAGGCAAGGGCTATGTACTACAACCTTAAAGCAAAGGGTTTGAACGCATATTATGGAGGGAGCGAACTTGACATGAGAATTGAAGAAGGAATCAGCTTTTGTCGATGGGTAAATCCATTTATCTTAAAGAGGTTTCGAAGCTTACAAATTGGAGGGTTGTGGAACTGGTGGACTAAAATCTTGGTGGAATTCATGTTGAAATCACAAGGGGGACTTTTAAATGAAGTTGTGAGACAACCCAAGGCGTCCAACATGGCTGGAAATATTTCCGTCGTATTCATGATTCTTGCCGGTGGAATTTTTGTTTCATTGGCAATCTTTTGCGGAGAAAAGTCGGTGCCAGTTGTATTTTATGCAGCCAGAGTACTATGCAGGGGCTTGGCTTCAACAGATACAAGAATCAAGGCATCGGCCTTTTCAGGGACCTCTTCAGGGAACTAATGACGCATTTCTTCTAACCATTTAATTAAAGCTTCCGGCGGCGCGCTTCATTTCTCATTTAAATTTTATTCCATGAAGAGTACAAATTTCAATTCAATAGCTCACAATCAGTAAAGTAAGTATAGAGAGAAAATCAACGTTTGAGTTGTCAGTGATAACTTATCACCAGCTAAGCTTGATCAAGCGACGGTGTTATTGTTAATGAAAATAAGCAAACCAAACAATTTTCTGTCGAACCGATTAATTTACCTCGGGACCTTCATCATGTAATCAGGAATACATCTGTTAAACACAAATAGTGACATCTGAAACGGTTATGAAGATGCAAATCGATTCTGCAGAATCGTGTTTAGTAAGTTGTTTCAATTGCTGCATTAAAGCTTCATATTGTCTGATTGACAGTAGTTCTTGGCACTTTCCCATGCACATCAGAAATGTATGATATTGTAACTGCATAAATGAGTAAATGAGTATGGTTTGTGGAGAACTTTTCAATTAGCTATGACGAACTATTAAAATATTCAACGGTGTAATACTATATACATGAACCCGAACTTTTTCATGGGTTGATACATAATGTGAAACTGATAATTTATTCATTAGGAAGAGGAAGAGACTTTATATATGTGTATAATAATTTCATCAATTAAAAAAAAAACAATATTAGTATTTACGTACACCATTTGGTATTTATATACATAGGTTTAGCAAGACTAATATTTTATGAAATACACATTTAGTTTCGTTGGAGGTATTTCTTAAGAGTGTAATAGTAACGAATTACCTGACAGCTCCATCGCAAACTTAATACAATTTAAAGGAGTAACTTCTTCAATAAAATTTACTGAACCAAAGCGCACTCTAATCGGGGAGCAAGATTTAAGGAATTTTATTCTCCATGTTAATCCCATTTTCGGAATGCGTTTTCCGTATACAACTCCAATCTGCGATCTAAGCTTTCTCAGAATCCAACTCGACTCAGAAAAGACCAAAGCCATTCCACCGAGACAGACCAATAAAGCAAGTAATGCATCTATGGTAACTACGCTGTATAGTAAAATGTAGATCCAATTACGAAACGTCCATTCTGTTCTGATTAGCGACACCAAACAAAATGTTTGCATTAAAATTGGTGTGCCAATTAGAAGGTTTGAGATTGGTTTTTGGATTTCATTGTAAATTCCAGCCATAATTTGAATAAAACGGTACATATTTCCGATTTCTTGTTGTTTGGAGAAATTATCAGTTGACGAAAATTGCTCAAAAAAATTTAATATGTGATTTCTCATCGTCAGAATGCATAATATCATATGTGTTCCAGTAAGATACACTGTTGCCTGGCAGGAAACTGTCATCATCCAATGATTGAACAAGAAAACGATTGATTTCCAGATTAGGTTGACCCACTCGTGACAAGGTGGTCTGAATTTACATTCCTCCAAAAGCCAATACCCTACCAAAGAAGGATTGCATGGTTTCCCCCAAAGGAATCCATAAAAGTAGAATGCAGGGAATCCGCAACCACTCCAATAGAGAGCGTGTGCAAAAAATACATTCAAACTTTGCACAAGGCACCTTGATTTGTGTAGCACCTTCACCTCATAGGTCTTACTGAATTCAAGGATTCCGTTTGCTAACAGCACCGCTTCCGTTTCCTGAATGAGGAATATTTTTGTATAGGCAGCAAAGCAAATTGAAGGAATGAGGCCAATTGCCATTACGAGTAGGTCATCTTTTTCAATTTTTCTTGATGCTACAAAGAAATGAATTGCTTGTCCAATCATGAGAACAACCGTTATACAGTTTATCGTAGTCACTAACTTTACTTTCCGACGTGGGGTACCGTTCAAATTGACAAATACCTGATTTTCAGGGACAAATGTTACTGATACCGAGTGCAAAAGGGAAGCAGCCTTGGATGCTCTTTTTACCAAACGAAAGTTTTCTTGAAGCACCATTTTTTAAAATCGACTTCTGTTGTTAGATATGTTAAACGGGTCTATTGCTGTTAAATTGCCATGTGGTCACTGCAAATCAATCTGGCTGCAATTACTGGAATGAATAACTGGAAATGTGAAACATACGTATTAATATCGGCTCAAGTTATGTTAACATCTAAGATTTTATAATTTACCTAACTGTTAGTTTTCCAATTTTGATATCATTAAATAACAAGTAAAAGGAGGTCAAGCAAGTTACATTAATGCGTAATATTATATTATGTGACGCCAACACGTGCAGCAATGAGGAGATGAGACGCAAGTAAATAGGCTTTTGAGATTGAAGCATGTTTACAGATTATGAGGAACTTATTTATTTGAGTGTTTTTAGACTTTTAGATATATCTCATTCCAGGCCTCAAAATATCAAAACAAGTGTAATTCGAATTTGACAAGTCTAGCTTTTAGTGTCGGTCGAAGCATTATTGTATCATCATATCATAAATACTGTTATTAATCGATTTAGGCATCAGAATTTAGTCTGGATATGTCAATAGTCAATGTCAATCAACACAGTATCTTCTTACAATTGTTTCAAAATTAAGTGAAGAGCAAAAACAGAGTATACTATAATATAATACAACTTTAATAATACTTTATATAATATTATATAAAGTATTATAGTTGATCTGTATTTATTTTTTTTTAAAATGTTTCATGGAGAAACCGAAAACATTCCTTGCGTTTTTTTTTTGTTTTAGTTGACAATAGTTCTTGTAAAAGTACTACAATTGTTTTACTTTTTACGTAGTTTTGCCAATTGAACAGAACATAGAAAGTCTATGTGAACAATGTTAAGGGTACCATCTAAAGCATATACCTAAAAGGAGATAGAGTGTAAAATGATGGACTCGGGAATAACTTTTTTATTACACATATCAACATGTTCGCAAAAAATTGCCCCAGTGGATGATTTCTTTAATCGAGCTTTATTTAGTCTCGTGTTACAGTACCTAATGAGTGCGTTAATGTTGCTATCTATATGGCTAATCAAATACAGTCACAACAATTAAAAATGTTTCTGTTCGACATTTAGCTTGATTTTTTAAAGAAATTAATGAAAATAATGTTTGTCAATATAAATTTCAGGGGTTCATTTATTGATAAATGCTTCAACTAACAAACCTACATATATACATATCATGCATAAATTAAAACATATTATGTAAAATGTAATATGATACTTCCAACACCAGCGGCAAATTAACTTCATTTTCCACCCCAGCCTCCCCATTGTCCGCTACCACCCTGCGAGCGTCGACATTGACCTTGATTCCGGACTCTCAAATCTAGAAATTTAATTCATAATTCAGAGTCATTTTCAATGTGTAACGTTACTGTTGTGTCTCATGGTTGAATTCAATTCTTGGAATTACATGAATTAAATCGCCTTGCACAATTGAGCTCGCAATTGTTTGGGTACGTTCTTCCATCGCTCCCACAGATTGGGGCAAATAGAGCAGGACAAATACATCCTCTTCCACGCCCGCTCCCACCTCTCCCTCCTCCGACAGGAAATCTTTGACCGTTAGCATTCTCTGTGCAGAATGTGATCACTATGATCGCTACACATATTGTAATTAAGAATTGTTTCATTTTTGAGAAGTTGAATTTTATTCAATCAAAACTGATTACTACGAGAGTAATTAACACCGAAAACTAAAGATCTTCAGGGGGAACCTCTTCCAGTCGTAGTCCAAATTGTGACTCGAAGAGTAAAAGTATTTTTCCAGCACGACGATTAATAAAATCTGTAGTTCCTTGATTTTCCATTGTGCTGTGGTTTTTTGTAAAGCATCGTAAAACCAGAGTAATGAAGGACACAGTTATTATTTGGTTGATTTCTATTTCTGGCGACGTGGGCACGATAGGATTTCGACTCAATAATTTTATTATCTTTTTCCTGATGTGGTATGAATATGAATTTTCTCGAACAAGTGCGTTTACGATTGATGTAATACTTAAAGCCATTTTTACTAACTAGTGTAGCTCCCAGTTCTTCGAGTTAAATTTGAGGAAAAACCCTCCGTCTACTTCCCTTGATTGGAAAATGGTAGTGGTAAGACTGCTAATGTTAATTGTATTGGTGATTTGAAGATGTATTGAAGATAATGTTATTGTGATTCTCACACTCATAATGTGGTGATGTGATACATATTCCTCCCTGCTGTAAGGTACGGTAGAACCTCGTGCGGGTCAACCCTACGCTTCACCCAGCTACCTTATGTCATGGCTTCATTGGAGCGTTACAAAGGTGAAGCAATGGGGCAAAACGACCTTAG
>JAHZMX010006288.1:0-35605 GCA_027743895.1 Seira musarum | reverse complement strand
AATAGCTCTGCGAATGACTTAGATTTCAACAATCATGGTAATGTACAAGCGATTGGCTTTCAAATGAGCCATCAGTCATAAAATACAGATGAAAAGTGAGTTTGATTGGTAAAATTTTCGGAAGCATGTTCTTTTGCATGTATTCTTATGGAAAAAGGTCGAATTGCAGAAATGAATTCGCAATTTATTTTCGTATGTAGGAGACACGTTACATAAGTTGCTTGGGGAATATAGAGCAGAATCTATGCTATCACATGAGATGCAACTTGGGACATGGTTGATGCCGTATGAATAGAACGGATGGCAAGTTCAATACTTTTTTATCCATTGTTAAATTTCCATTACAAATTCTCCAAATAATATAATTTGATAAAATTGCCCTGCACTTGCGTACCAAAACAGAACTTCCCTAGTGTCATGCGTTGAAAAGATAGTCCAGATTCTGCTCTACTTTCTTGCGGTAACTTTAATGAAGTGTCCTTCACAAGTGAAAATAAATTGCGAATTCATTTCTGCAATTCGACCTTTTTCCATAAGAATACATGCAAAAGAACATGCTTCCGACAATTTTACCAATCAAACTCACTTTTCATCTGTATTTTATGACTGATGGCTCATTTGAAAGCCAATCGCTTGTACATTACCATGATTGTTGAAATCTAAGTCATTCGCAGAGCTATTGATAAATACAGCGTTTGGTTTGTGGTGCGGCTATAATTTTTTACCAGCAAATTTTTTCGATATTTTCATAAGTGTGAAATAAAATACTCGTTTCTGAAGTAAATCATTTGATAATTGTCTCAAATATTGCCCGGGTATTGGGAAATAAACGTGCTAAACTTTGACTAAAAAATCTATGGCCGCTGTTCGTTTTGGACAGTGTTATTTCCAAAATTTAGGTGCGGTTATAATTTCTTACCGAACCTTATATGCATATTTAGAATAATATTCATAAAAGTATTTCATAAAGTTACAGTACCAGGTATTCATTTGTAGTCTCATTAATTACATTGCTGCAAAGTATGTCGTTCAGGTCTATAATATTATTTTGAAGTTCTATTACTCGTCCCTGAAAGTATAATATAAAACTTAGTTTGCACAGGACTGCTAGTAAGGATTATTGACATCATACTCATTGATTCACAATCCATTTTTTTTACCTTTGTTGAAGTGGCTGAATAACATTCGCATTCTAAATGTGACCCAAGTTTGACTACTCCTTTGCCTTCGGAGGTTTTAACTTTTAAAAGAAAGGAGTCGGGAATCTAAAAAAGAACAAACGTTTTAATGGTTAAGTAAATCTGTAGTCATCATATCATTATAGAAAATTAACCTGCTGCTGCAAGCAAATGCGGTCATCGACATTTTTACCTTTTGAATTTTATTATAGTTTATAAATAGCAAGTCGAATCTTGCCATAAAGTCTGTGTATGTAAGGCTTATCAGTTCATCCAATAAATTGTCACTGACATCTAATCTGAAAGGTGAAACTATTTTATTTTAAAATGTCAGAGAAAATATTAAAATAATGATATATGTAGGATTTTACATTCTAAGATTTCGGTAATCAGAATCGTTAAGACGCTCAAGGCTCTGGATACTATTTGAACTGACGTTCAACTCCCATGTTAGAGGCTTCAAATATAAAGAAAATCACATTTCATTTCATGTGTTCGATAGATATGATCTGAATTTTATCTGGCCTTAATTTTCTAATTTATCATTGCACTGTGTTACCGATATTCTTGGAAGCTCCGTTAATTTTTTTCCAGCGCAATTCACTCTAAGATATATAGTCAGTTTTCCATCATCACCGCGCAATAAATTGAAAGGATGACACAAACAAGTTTTATTCATTTCAGAGCATTCCACTTCCAACGTCTGAAAATCAAAAGTATTTGCCTGTGTAATTCACATTATGTAAGCCTAAAAATATTTTGGAAAGCACACAAATATTATGAATTTTTTTTTAATAACAAAACTTTATGTTTGACTTGGCTTACTATTTTGGAGTCAAAAATTTGGGCCAAATTATAATGAAAAATTCCCGAACTATACCCTTTGTACCAGTGGCGATAAAACTGACACGTGGAGTTGACAGGATCAACAAAAAGGTCGCGGCATTCCTGTGTTCTTTTTGAACATTCCAAGTGATCCCACACAGTTTCCCAAATAAACTCGCATTTTAAGAGATTGCCTTTTTTTTAAAAAAAAGTAAAGAACATGAAAAGAAATCAAAACCAAAAAAATGTCACGAAAGTAAGTCACCAGACATGGCGATTTTCTCAACATGGAGTCCTCACGCTAAATCTTACCAGACAGGTGCAATGACTTCAACCTCGGTGATGTTACAACATCTACGGGAAGTTCCTCTAAACGATTGCTTGCCAAATCCAAAGAGAAGTTGTTCGGGCAACTTTTACCCAAAATGACGACATACTGTTTGGGCGTTTCAGATCTTTCAGTGACACTTTCCTTGCTGACTTCGTCCTTTCTGTACTTCAGTAACTTTGCTGTAAAGTTTTGAATCACATTGTTGGACAGTCTCAGGCTAGTTATGTGACAAGGTATGTCTCCCACGACGCTGGTGATATTACATTCGTGGATGCTTACGCCCGAGAGACCACTTAATTTATTGAAGTCTATAAAGTTGAGATTCAATGTTGGAATCGTTGAATTTTCAATAATTAGCTGATCGACAAGGTGAGTCTGATGTTCAAAAATAATACAAATTAGAAATGGACTCATTTGTTCATCATGTATCACATCACCCCAAGTGAGATATCTTTTTTTGTTTTATGAAATTGTAGAATTGGTAATTAATGTTTAATTCGTTTGTGTAATTTACCTCGTTGGCAGGCATTATAGTGGTTAAATTCAACATTAGGATTTCGTCAGTACCACTGGAGATGAACAGGTCGCCGCATTTGAGGATTCCTGTGCTTTCCTCAAAACTACACCGTTGTCGTCCTTCGCCTTGATGTAATATCGTTACAATTACAAGCATAACCACAGATTTTGTTTTCATCATGAAACTGAAAACACTACTGAACTTAAAAGACTCTTTAAATAATTTCGACTTTGTTTGTCGGAATATTTTAATGCATGCCTATTAATTTGTCATGCCATGACCATGACATATCACCAGTCAAGGATTTTCATTTTCTCCAGACCATTTTCACGGAAGGAGCGTAAGGATTCATGTAAAAATTAAAATGTAACGGTAAGTATTCACACCAAAGACAAAGTCCTTCTACGCGTATTAAAAAATGTGACATGGCTGGAGTATGCTTCACGCTTAAAATTGCACAGTCTTCCTCTTATCACGAAATATGCAAAAATTATCCAAATCAATAATTATTTCACACACCAGCTTCAACTTTATTCTACATTGTATATATTTGCACTTTATTTATACTAGTTATAGCATACTTCTTCCGTTGCTGGTTGCGTGTTGCGGAAAAAAGGTTTTGACGTTGTGGAAATTAGAAGTAGTAGCAGACAATTAATATCATATCATAAAACAAAAGTGTTCCTTAGCCTTAGTCCGTCAGAAAAACAGTCAGCTTCTTCAAACCATGCTTACTGAAAACGGCTTTTTGTGACGATAAGAAAAAGCAACATGAAAATATGAGCATTGCATTGCATCCTTTCGATGAGCCAACGTGTAATGCTTGGCCTGTATACGTTTCCTAAACTAATCAATCCAGAAAATGACACAAAGACTAACTGGAAAGATTTACATATCACCATTGTCCATTACTCAATCCATTGTTTTGTATACTATCCAATACTGTACATCAATTATGAAGGCTTCATACTGCATAATATTGATGTAAGCAGCATTTGTGGTTATTTACAGGATTCATTCAATAATAATGAACCACACATCACATCACATCATATAAGTATAGTTACTGGTATAATCCTTTTGACAAATAATGTGGCATATATTTGTGGTGGCAAAGAAAGAATCTCAAATTAATGATAGGATTGACTTTAAATTTCAAGGAAAAGGGTTTTGCATGTTGATATGATAATGACGGACTAGTTTATATTTGTACATTCTCTTGATGAATACAACCAAAAAACTATTTTTAGATGGCTATTTTACATTCTGCTCTTTGCCAAGTGTGATGCACTGGATTTTCTGTCCGTAACAATCAATGACTCAACTCCTTCTCTGCTGCTAAAAGTCGAGGATATTAGTTTAAAGACTAAGACAATGGTGTCATTTTGGAAAATAATCCACCATGTTTAAACCCCATTTCACTCAAGATACTGCACACAGGATAATAAAACATTATTCTTCATTTGGGTATCAAAATTGAAACGATGAGTGATGACTCAAAATGGCTGTGTAATTATAACGTTAGTGAAAAGTTTATTAATTAATTCATATGAAGAAAACGGCGGATATCGACGTTTGTTGTGCTTTCTCTAGTACCTAACCATGATGTGTCATGACTTTATTAATAGGGTGGAGCTTGAAACTGAAAGTATTTTGTTAAATCAAAAAACCTGTCAGTTGGAGCAATACATTTAACTTGCACATTTTTCCTTATTTTTTAGTAAGACTTTTTCCGAAAATGTACGGCTTTACATGGTTCAAGGTTACTGGCTGTACTTAAAGCATATTTTTTAAAACGTAATTCTCAATGTACCCCTATCATGAGCTGTAAGACTGTATCAGGTACGACATATAAGAAAACAAAATCAAATGGGTACTCACTTTCCCTTGCATGAGTTATTTTTGTACAATGACACTTATTAGCTTGATCTTCAGGTTGAAGTTGGTCGATTGGTTGGTATCATTCGATTAATATAAATAATAACAGGACAACAATAAAATGCCACATACGAAAAAACTTTCTCAAGGTTATACGCTACAGCTATCTTTAATCATGACCTGAAAATTAGGTGCTTAATGATATCATATTATACCAGCTTCCTGTTTGACATCACTACTCTGCAGTCTAATTTTTTCTATTTCAAAAATTCAATGAAAAAGTAAACAAATCACACAAAATATTCATACCCGATTTCCCTTCTAATAACGTCAATAAGCATACATGCATAATCTGGGTCATGTTTGTCGCTTGTTCATCACCACCAATAATGAAACTTGTCTGTCTCAGCATGTTTTTGTTGAGGTAGTTGTATAGTAAAACTCTTTTTGACATTTTTTGCACATCTCGTACCTGTGGTTTGATAAAATAGTAAGATGGCAAGGACAAAGTAAGTTTGAGAGGTACATACATGAAGCCAACATTTTTCTTCTAATTTATGCTAAAATTGGATTTTTGCAGCAAAAAATTTAATTAGCATAAAATGAGAATATAAATGAATTTGCAAAAGACCGGTAGGATAAGTTCACGCTATGTTTTGAAGAGCCATCATTTCCATTTTAGAATTGGTTTCGAGTGCATCAAAAACCACAATTTTCGCAAAATGACAATTTTCAAATTTAAGTTTCAATTTTTTTCAATTTTCCTTTTTGTGACGTTTTTCCACTCAGGAATTGCACAGAGTTCACCAGATACTTTGGATTTAGTGGAAGATGACAACATCTCCGTCGATCAAGGAGATGAACCTCCAGGTTGTGCGTCATTTTTCATACATACGATAATATATTCAAACGATCTCATATTTAACTTTGTGTTTAGAGGAGATATTGAAAATAATTGGGGGAGAGGAAGTCAATGATCCCACAGCTTATCCTTACCAAGTTTTCATTGAGAAAATCTGGAATAATACTGCCTTTTTCAAGTGCGGAGGAACTGTCTACAATGATCGCTACGTGGTTACAGGTGCGTTGAGTTTAAGAAAGTTGAACTTTTATATTGGCCCCGTCAAATCATTTTATGATGTATTGTAGCTGGACACTGCACGTACTTCAAAGATGCGGAGCAATTTGCCACCCCAAAACAAATGTGGGTTACGGCTGGAACAATTGACTTAACTTCAACAGACGAGGAAATTCGCAGAGACAAACAAGTCGTTGGTGTCAGCGAAATTCATACACATCCAGACTTTAAATTCATGAAATTTGAAAACGATCGTGGAGAAACACCAATTTATGACATTGCAGTTTTGAAGCTAAAGAAACCTCTGAAATTGAGCGATCGAGTGGCTCCCTTACAACTACCCCCCGATAATTTAGATGTTACAGGTGAGTCCAGTACTTTATGGTAACCAAATCTAATTGAAAAGTTTCCAAAAAAATTTTCAATGCTTTGTGGTTTTATCCATTTTTTAAGGAAATGGAACTGTAACAGGCTGGGGAAGAAAAGAGTTAAACGGAACCATCCAAAACAGAATGAGGACAATAGACGTCCCATTTTTAGAACTGAAAAGATGTAAAAAGTTGTTCAAGTGGGTCGCAACCGTAAATGATGATATGGTTTGCACTGGAACAGACGACGGTGGGGTCACCCCTTGTTACGGCGATAGTGTAAGCAAATACGAGCACTTCACACAAAAGATTCCACTTTGATCTTTGAATATACTTAAATGGAATATGGATTTTTATGTTAGGGAGGTCCTGTCCGATGTGAAAGTGAGGGGAAGCAGTACTTTTGCGGAGTTTCCTCTTTCAATGGAAACAACTGTGCAAATTACAATGTGTACACGAGAGTCTCATCTTACAATAAGTGGATTCGAAGCATTGCCGGACCACAATAAACTTTTCCCACTAAAAATTACAGACTTCTGGTTTGTTTGATCTTTATTGAACATTGAACATTTATACTTTATTTATTATCGAATCGAATGAAAGAATGAAATAAAATTTTCGGAACAAGATAATTATAAGTAACAATTAGAAATTAACCTTGATACCCTCCCAAGCCAATCATTACTCCTTGTTGCTGTCCTTGTGCACCCTTTACCCCCTTTTCACGGGTAATTCCAAAGTCTAGACCAAGGCTATCGTGCATACCTGCATTACTCGAAACAGGTTGATACATTGCCTGACCATATCCGGCTCCAGCTCCTGCAAAAGCGGGATTATACCCATAAGGTCCATACGGTGGGGGTGGTCCGTACATTCCTCCGGCACCTCCACCTTGCACTGCAGCACCTCCGGCTTGCCCTCCTGCGGTAAGGTCGCTTTGCTTTTTTAGGCCGAAATTTAGCGTGACCTTATCAGCGTCTGTTGCAGCATTGTATCGTTGACCAAAAGCGGCCGCCCCAGCAGCACCAAGCTGAGAAGGGAATGATACTGCAAGTCTTGGTTGTCCAGGTGGTGGTGGCTCCGGGAAACCTTTGTATTTAAAAAAAAACACCACGATGCAGTAATTTAATTTGCAATGGTTGACAAACATATATGCATGAAATAGTCAAATAAAAATAGAACTCACCATGAGACAATCTGCATACAAACGCTATTAAACCGAGAAAAAGTGAAGTTCCGCAAATTGAAGCCATTATAGCTGATCAAAGAGGACAAAAACTGACAAAAAGCTTTGGATGGAGTAGCAAGTTCCAGATTCAATAATAAAACAAAACTGAATGCCATTTTGATTTTCTGGGTGCTTTTTATTTGAGTGAAGTGAGAAAAGCGCATTTGTTTTTTCTCTTGTTTTTCATATCAGAAATCAAACTCACTTCGAAAGTTTGAGTTTTTTATTTGCTTTTTAAAAAATAGTCATCTTTGTCCATCATGTTTTGTTCAAAATCAAATAAAACAGTCCTTTGTTCCCAAAAAGCTTTTTATCACTAACTGTACTTTCAGTTCCCGTTCCCGTATTCATACACGCTTTTCTTGATTGATGCCGCACTTGAATAGAAGACTCTGAACGTTTTAAAGAAATGACCTTCACCTTCATGTTTTGTCTCATGGTGTTATTTGTAGTTAAAACTGGTTTTCAGACTTTTAAAAGCATTCTATAATTGTATCATATCTTACACATTTGCATTCATGAATGAACAAACTGTGTTAATAATATGTAGCCCATGCTCACTTTCACTTTTTTTCTTGCATGACAAATAGCTCCCGGTCAAGGACTTTTATCTATTCCCATCCCTTACTCCAGTCAAGTTCACCGTCCATCACATTTGCTTTGCTCACAATGATGTCTCGAATGAAATTGTACAATGCGTCTAGAATCTCTGTGTGTGTAACTCGGCCGTATGATATTGATGACAGACAGACAATATACTGAGATTTAAAATGCATCAATAATGCTTTTTACTGGTTAACAAATGAGAACCTTAGTTGAATGTTGTTGTTTTGAAAAAAAATTAAGGCATAAATAACATTCCTATTTTTCAGTCATTTGGGTAACATTTTTGACCATTTTGCAACTGCAAGTGCTCAGAAAAGTTGACTTATTCTTATTCTTTTCCAATGCAATGTAATATTAATGCAACATAAATACTGGTTTTGTTTCGGTCCAATAATTCCATCAAATTAATTAAACATGAAGAATTAGCAAAGGTACATATAAGTTGGTAGGATTTCATGAAACTAAGTAGCTGTTCGTACGAATACGAAAGTCACAGTTTCATGGTTTTAATCAGTTGTAATCTGCGGTACATAATCGGTTGCAAAAGAATGCAGAAGCTCTGAAATAGGCTTGTTTGTGGTGTAATTAGTATTCTATTATTTTATTTGCTAAATTTTTAACATCAAAGAGGAAAATTTTTAGGAATTTTACAATAATACCGTTTGAATAACCACATGAAACCAAACCAGATTTGACTATACTTCTAACAACCATACCTGCCTGACTAAAACTCAAGCCTCTGATACAATAATGCTTAGCATAAAATTTCACAGGTTTATATGAATTTTTAATTACCAATTAAATTTCATTAAGGTCAATGATACTTCAAGTATGTACACTGTGATTCAATTTAGTAAAAAACGAAGTTAAATTTCCTGGAACGAGATTTGTCTAGATTGGATTTTTTTAAAAATGTAGTCATCAAGGATGGAATCAGAAATGATGGCATATGACTACTTGTGAATTCTACTTGCAACACAACATCACACTGCAAACTTATTCATCATTTAACGTCACGTTAGCTTCATTGAAATTCCTTTGTTTAGTCATGTTGCAGTTTAGTTAGTACCCAGAAATAGATACATATCGTACAAGAATGCCTTGTACATACTAATCTGTTCACGTACCTTAAATTTAATTTAAATTACCAGTTCTGATAAGCGAGATTGTCCCCTTCCAAGAAATGCTTCTTTCAAATGGGTTGTTTCATTTTACCCCGCAAGCTTCATTTTCTGATTGAACCACGACCACGAGTAGAGTTGGAAATATGTAGACTAGTCTCCACCGCTTTGTTACTGATTTCATTTTTTTGGAAACTACGTCTCAACTTCATCTCATGACTCCTAGACTGGAAGAAGGCAGTCCTTCTCATTTCTCTAATGAGATTTTTTAAACACTCGTAATCTTTAAAAATGAGTTTACTTTTCATTTAATTTACGAGAATCCCATATCTTGAGTAATGTAATACATTTTTGTCTGTCATAAGAAAAGTTACGTACTTTTAGAAAAAATTGTATGCTTTCCCTAATTGCATCCGACTCAATCAAATAAAAGGCAAAGTTGATCAATCCTCCAGATTTAGTTGTGGCTCTTTGAGGGAGTTGGTTATTGTAAAATTGAGCTATTATTTCATAACAAAATATTAAATTACTTTCTGTTTTCCTCTGCTCATTAATTTATGCACGCTACAATAGTTTTTTGTTGCCTTCATTCATTTCATAAAGGGGAAAATCAAAGAAAAACTTGTGCTATCATTATTGCATCATTATTGTTTGATTTTGCTGGGAAAGAAAAACAAAGAGAAAACTTTATTGTGAGACACAGCACACAATTTAACAGAACTGGTTTGTAGAGCTCGGCAAGTTAAAGAAAAGTTTCTTTCCACTTTACAGTCTTCAAAGAAAAAATTTCAGACTTATTTTTCTTTCATAAAAAACAATTCCGAAATCGGGTAGATTTTTTTATCGGAAGGAAAAGATTGTGCAACAGTAAAATTAACATGGCTGACTGGACCGCTGTGGAACGGTGCAGAAAACCGGATGGTATTGCCAACTACTCCTACTGAGTTGACCTTTGATAAATTACATATAATGATCATTTGATTGACTTGCTTTCTAATGAAGACAAACAAACGTTTTTCAATGAGTTTAAATTACTATTTACGATTTTAGGGTATGGTCGGAGACACCTAGTCGCGATTCTTGGTTTCTGTGGATTTTCGCTGTCGTACGGGCTTCGATTCTCTTTGTCAATAGCAATCGTGGCAATGGTGAACAATTCCGGTCTTCAGGCCCTACGGCATGAAACAAGTGCAGGAAACTATACTAGTCAAGCACTACTACTAGCTTCTGAGAAACCCCTTCAGAGGGGATCCAGCTCCTCCTCCTCAACTATTTTTAAAAGCGATGTTTGTCCTCATGATAACACGCCACATGAAATAGTGGATCTCAAGTTGAATTTATTCCACGTGCAAACGATTATCGTAAATAGCCACAATTCCAAGACAAATAATAGTAGTTCTGAGCAGCTAATATCCAATCACGGCAATTCTTCCGAAGAGCCTCTAGCAATAGCTCTGACGGGAAATGAAGAGGACAAAATTAAACCGGAGCGAATACATCAAGAGGCTCACAGCACGATCCCACACGTGGAACAGGCGGAGAAAACCACCTCCGCAGGAGAAGACGTGGATGATGGTGAGTTCCTGTGGAGTGAGGCTGATCAAGGTGCTATATTAGGATCATTCTTTTGGGGTTATGTTCTCACCCAAATTGCTGGAGGTTGGATGAGCCAGAAGATTGGAGGGAAATGGCCATTTGGAGTAATTTGGACTTTTGCAGCAACCTTATTTATTCATAAAATATTTATTAATTTAAATGATTTAAGTTTTGTTGTTAAATCCTTAGATTGGACTGTTTGTTACCGCAATATTTGCTATCGCCACACCCAGTGCGGCAAGGTATGGGGGAATGAATTGGCTTATTTTTATAAGGATCGTGCAAGGCTTAGCTGGTGTAAGTAAATTATTGAAGAATGCTGTAAGGCATGCAGATAAATGAAGTTTGCAAATTTTTATATTCTTTTCTCCAGGGCGTAACTGTACCGTCAATGCAATGTCTCATTTCAAAGTGGTTTCCAGCGGAAGAGCGGGGGAAATTGGGTTCTTTCACTTTAGCAGGTGAATAGTAGATTGCTTCATGTTGTAGTTAAGTCTTTGTATGTCTTTATTTTCGTTAAGTTTCCTTTGGAGACTCGTCGAAGCTGTCGTCATTCTTCATTTCCCCTTCCTTATTGCTATCTACAGGTATGCCGTTTGGCACATTCATGTCAACGCTCTGCAGTGGCTTCCTCATTCATTACTGGGGCTGGCCAGCCGTGTTTTATGTAACTGGAGTTTTGACCCTAATATGGTTTCTCCTATGGAGTTATTTTGCCCATGCAAGTCCCGAAGAGGATCCTAATATTGACCAGGCCGAACTAAGATATATCCAGACGTCGCTCAATAATGGTCGCACAATCTCATGTGGCGACTGCCAACAAGTAAATCTCAAGAAACCCATTACAATCCTTACTGTTCACAAGCGAAGTAAAAGAAAAAAGAATTAGTTTCTTTTTTTTTTTTTTGTTTTTCCCCGTAATTTAGAGAACGAGAATAGTTGAGTTATATCTAGTTGCTTATCAGAATATCTAGTTATGGTCACGTCTAAAATTGTCCAATAGCCTGGGGAATAATAGCAAACTTTTTCTTTTATTTCTTTCGCATGTGACAAAAACCTTTAAAAAGCGTTATGCTTTTAGGTAATATAAATAGGTCACGAAATGGCAATTCCAAAAATGGAGCACACGAGATCCTGCGAGCGGAAAAATAACGAAGGGAAATCATATTAATACTTTTCTCACTTTTTTATTATATTTCTTTTTTACTGCGATTACCAAAAAAGACGGGAGGAAAGCTGGAAGTTCCTTGGTCCAGTGTTCTACTTTCTCTACCATTCTGGGGTATTCTGGTATGCAACACGTGTGAAACGTGGGGTCTCTATACAATCAACGCCGAATTGCCAACCTACATGAAGACTGTTCTTCACTTCGATATTAAACAGGTTTTTCTAGATATATTCGTTTAATGAATTCATGAAAATCCTCTTTACCATCCAATCTCTTTCATTTCATGCTGAGAAATATTGCATTAAACAATCCATTAGGGACCAATGAGATTTTTCTCGTAAAGCCTCTCCTCCCAAAGATTTCATTTTTGTTTGTTATTCCAGAACAGTGTGATGTCCGCTTTCCCCCATTTGCTCACGCTTATCGTTTCCGTGATTCTGACGAATGTTGGAGATTCACTGATTGAACATCAGTACTTGTCCATTGGGACGGTACGAAAGCTCAGCACGAGCATTGGTAAATGGAAAAAATACGAGAGATAGAAAGAAAAGCATTTCCATCATCTTTCATTCATATTCATGCATGATTAATTTGCATATAAAACGCTGCTCTGATGGCAGTGTACAAGTCATAAAACATTTGAAATGAGTTTTTTAAATGCAAATATGTAATATTTTCCGTGCTTTTTAGCAATGTGGGGATCTGCGGCAGCCCTTTTTGGTGTTGCTTATTCTGGTTGCGACCGTGTAAAGACGGTTGCCCTACTAGCGACAGCGATTGGTTTGAATGGGGGAAAGTTTGGTGGGTTTTTGGTCAACATAATTGATATTGCGCCCAACTACGCTGGGGTGCTCATGGGAGTCATCAACACGGTATGATTTCTTCTTTTAGGTTTTTATTTCAATAATTTAATTTTTAAAACATTTTAAATTATTTTTGTATGCAAAAGATATCGTCGGCTCCAGGCTTTTTTGCTCCGTGGGTAGCTGGAATCATCTTGAATGAAAACGTAAGAGTCCTTTCCTATAAAACTGCATATCCGTTTTCATAAAATTTGCGATAGATGGAAACCTGAGTAAAATTATTTTCTAGTAAAGAACGTACACGTTGATGGAAATGCATCGGTATTTGAAATAATTTCTGCGAAGTTCTGCTAAGTTTCCAGAATCCAATTTTAGCAGAATTTAAGCATTTACTCAGGTATTTCGTAAGACTGATGCAATTTGAACTAATCTTTTGCATTTTGAAATGAATTCAATCCAGCCCTCTCTAGAAAACTGGCGGCTCGTCTTTTTGATCACGGCTGGAGTAGCATTTATAGGAAATTTAATCTATTTGTTGTGTGCCTCTGGAGAGGAACAAGATTGGAATCGTGGCAGGAGCAGAGGAGTGGAAACTACATCATCTTCCTTTTCGATGGGCACTATTAATCAAGTCATTCTCTCGAATAAGGCGATGAAAGTCCAGCAACAGAACAATAAAGCAGATGCTGAGAATAATGGGTAAAGAATGAAATAGCCTCACGTGAAGATAAATGAAATGCACACATGACTTGTTTTATCATCCGAATTAAAGTTTTTTCCTTTTAATCTCATTCAAAAGCTCTGAAATTTGCTTGCCAGCTTTACTTTAATCTCACGAAAAAAAATTCTATTAGAAGATGTAATTTGGTTACAGACATCTCTACATAATTCCTCTAAATTCAGTTGATGTTGATACAAATGAACCTCGTCCTCGTCTTGATCCTCCTGTTGTCAACGTTGATTTCCTGCGTAGAGAGAACTTTGAAGGGCAGCAGCATCACATGCAGGAGGTAGATGTTGGAGGGAACGGAAATGGAAGTCTCAGGTGCGCTGCCTGAATTAAGTATCTGAAGTAGAGGCGTAAATGAAATGGATCTCGTTTTCCATTTGGATTGTGCATGAGACTGCAACCAATACATTTAATCCTTTTTTCATTCCATTAAACAATTCCTCAAATTCGGATTAGCATGCATTGTCTTGCGTAATTTGTAACTTCAAAGGTGAATTAAACTCAGATTACTACTAGAACTATGTTTTCAAAGATTTAAAAACAAGTTGAATCGATTCCCGGTAAAGGCTCGTTTATTGCACACAATCCGCATCCAATCTCAGCACCAATTCCAGATTCATCATGATGAACTTTGTTCATCTTAAGTTTATGCCGTATCATCAAAGGGTTTTTTTTTGTTCTTAGAAGTAAATACTCGACATTTCAATATTGTGCGTAATTGGCACCGTATCTTTGTCAATAATTCTATGAATTCCTACTTTTCAGAAGTGTTCGCCTACGCTAAACGTGGTATATTGGCCATATCCTCTTTCATAGAAAAACTTGAACAAAGATGACATGACATACGACGACATGATCCGTTCACAGTACACTGGCATTACGAGATTCACGTTAGATGAATCAAAACCACTGTTCTATATATGCATTCAACCACAAAACTACTTTCATCACTTTTAACCTATATAGAAAGGCATTCGTCATTCGTAACAACATTAAATTGAAAGCCTACGTATTTCAAAATACATGAATCCAAAGTTCAGATCAAAAAGTTCTTTTTCTCTCAAATACAAAGTCAGACGAATTGTTCGAAACAAAAGACAAATAACTTCCCATTGAGTGCGGCAAAAATGGTTTCCGGTTAATAGCTTACGACATTCTCATTCCAGATCCGTCATCTTTCCAGTTCCAGTGAATTTCATAAGTTTCTCTACACAAACACTGATGAATGAAGTGACAACCCCCAAAAGAATGACGTATTTTTGTAGCTTTGTCCCAATTACTTTACAATATAAATTAAGTTCATTCATAACGATGGATTTGTCGTTTGTGAAACATTCTACTAATTTATCTCACCTTATCCCAAAATTATTATTCCAAAAATGAGGTGCATCGTTGTATTATATATTGTATTGACATCCTTTATGTCGAATACATCCTCCCAAATTCCTAGTGGATCTCCTCCACACGATGTAGGTGATAGACACCCAACTACTGTGTATCCTCTTCCTGAAATTCATCTCAAGCTAGAGAATGGAACAGTTCTTGAAGTGGAACCGAATTCCCCCGTAGTTTTATCCCAGCAGCTAAACTCTGTCCAACTGACTTGCACAGCAGACTATCCCGTAAGATGGGAGTATTTGGTGAACAATAAATCGGTAAATCAACAAACGTATATATGTACTTTATTTTTTAACAAAAAAATGTTACATTCCTTTTCTTTGTAAGCTCCTTTTCTCGTATTCAATGAAATCAAATTTCAAACTCAATGGACATACATTTTCGTTTTCCGGATTTTAGATTCCTTTGCTGGACATTGTGTACCGTCGTTTGATTAGGAATATCTCAGCTGAATTCGCGAATCCAAAAAGGAATCGTTTCATGTCCCTTGTGAAGCTAAAGGGTTTGCTGGAATCAAAAAGTGGAAAGTATTTGTGTCGACATTACAATGAAAAGCTGAACAACAACAGCTATGCCGTCTCTTCTTTCTTTGATGTGTTCATTCCAGGTAACAACTACAATAGAATTCCAATTTACGCATGAGTTTGTCCTAGTAGGCACGTAATACGCAATAAGGGACATTCCAATACGAGTGACGATTACTAATTCAGAATGAGCGTGAAACATTTCCTTTGTTTCTATTCGCCCACACGTGTGAAAAAAGAAAGAATTTTATTCTTTTACGAGAGAACACAATTATGTCATCACGTTTTTTACCTTATCTCAGATAAGTTATCTGACATCATGTCATCTTGTATAGGAACTATACAGTTTATTGATGCGTACAACTATATGCAATAATGTCTGTATTTTAGGTAACAATACCTTCAATGCCATTCCAAGCGTAAAATTTATGAACAAAACGGCTCCATATATTGACATTGCTTGTCCCGTGACGGACCCATCTTTACACGTGAGGCTTTACAAACTTAATGAAAAGGTAGGTCATGCGAATTTTTCCTCTAGAGTCATTGACGCGATAAAAAAACAAAATTTTGCAAAAAAAAGTATTGCAAGGAAATGATGCAAGGAGTAATACTAATTGGCTATTAGCAAGAAAAAAATCTATTTTTTTAAAACTTT
Organism: Seira musarum; assembly: GCA_027743895.1. Taxonomy (NCBI): domain Eukaryota; kingdom Metazoa; phylum Arthropoda; class Collembola; order Entomobryomorpha; family Entomobryidae; genus Seira; species Seira musarum. The sequence continues at coordinate 19,598 of JAHZMX010006288.1, read as the reverse complement.
ATGTGTATTTATATATAGCACTATATGAAAACTGGACAACTTTTTTGGAAGCCAATTTACGCGAATTACGAGCCAACAGCTGGATTCAGGCTTTTAGCGGGATTGGGAAGAGAATTATTGGGAACATACAATTGTACCGCTGATAACGGAGCTAGCGTGATCCTGGATGTGGCAGATCTCTCCAAAAAAGAACTTTGTAAGAAAGAAAACTTGACAGACTGTTTTCACTTAAAAAAGTTTTTAACCTGGTTTTATTGAGTAAACGGGAAAAATGGAATTTTCCTTTTCTTTTCTTGTCACGCGTCGTTTCTCCTGCAGATAATATGTGTTCAGTTGGTAGTCTTTTATCTTGAGGGAGAGCTGAAATTAATGGATTTTACTTTGTACCTGTGCTTTGCTTGCTCTTTTTAGACCTTTCATCAGCACCTGCTTCACCAACCCTGAATGAGAGTTGTTGGGAAAATTTTAAACTGATTAGGTATCTGCGTTCTCAAAGACTTGAGTGTTTTTGTAAGGACTCTTACGGCCTTTTTGTCAATGACGATGACTTTGAGTTCACAAACCGTCAGGCGAGTTGTTCCATGCAGAAGGTATTGATGAAGCTTGAAAATTGCTCTGACTGGAGATTAAGCGAGTATTTCCTGCAAAGTGAGGAGTCACGTGACTCTTGTTTCAGAGAACCAATTCCTTTAAAGGAAGGTGACGAGGAGAGAAGTGGTAAGTTCATTATATTTTCTCATAAGTGCATCAAATTCTATTACATACCTTCTAGCAAAGTGTGGAAGGTCATGTTCGTGAGATATTTTGAACCTGACGTTTTTTAATTTAAAAACAACCTTGAAGCGTTCGATCCGCATGCATTAGCATTTTAAACGCATTACAAAAGTTCATGACTAGAGAATTAAATTATCTTAGTTTGCCCCATATTTGTAATGCTTTAGGGAAATCTTCCATAGAGCTTCTGTTTTAACTTTTGGAAATTGAAATTGCCTTTTAATACTCTTCTAATTATTTTCGTATTTTCTTCTAGGCTCTAGACCGAGCCTGAAGGTGAATGGGAAAACTTTTCCTGAAGGGGACGATCTCCGTAATTTCCCTTTTACAAAGTTGAACGTAACTTACAATGGATTCGTAAACTGGGCCGGAGACTTCATGTTAGCCATTTGTCGTGCTGAAGTTTGTCATGCGGAATTCAATGAGGATGGAACAATGCGACGGAGTAGTTCAAATTACTCTATGAATTTAGAATATCTAGGAAATGGTTAGTGCTTAACAAAAATGTGGTCCACCCTTTTGTGTGCCTAAGTTTAGTTTGCTTGCACTTGATTAAAATACGCATTTAATTATTAGTTAGGGATTTTTTTTTCATTTTAAGCAATTACCATAAGTCAGCAATTCTTTCCCTCTAAATTGCAGAACGACTTCAAACGCAATATTTTCCAATGGCACATTATCAAGCAAAGTGGAATGATGTGTTAATTAATGGTACGGATATAAAGCGGGTTTATATTTTCCAAGCGGACAGCCTCTCTTATGCGTGGTTTCCTTATACCACAACAAAAATTGAATGGGATAGACAGTCATTATCTTCCTCGCTTCCAGAAGAAGGAGGACAAAGGCTTCCCTTAGATTCAGAGAAAATGAGGAGCGAATCCTCCTTCTCGACCGCAACATCCACTTTTTATGGAATTTATAAAGCTCAAAGTAATTATGGCTTTTGTATCGCCATCCTCATTAAATACGCTTTGATGTCTTTTCTATGATCTTTTATAATTATGTAATGCAAATAAATAAACAAGTAGAGCAAAGATATACTACATATGTATGCATATCCACAATCAATTAAATTAAATCTCTTATTATTCAATAAAAATGCTCGTGTAAAAAAACAACCTAGAAGGAAACGTAAAATAGTAGAAAAATTAATTATTGTCAGTCGTCAGTCATCGCACAGTTTATTAAAAAACTGAAATGCCTTGAGTAGAAAATGATTAGTGCGTATTTAATGCTGACGGAATGATGATAGGTTGACTAACGCGAAATCCTGGAGGTGTCAATATTATTTTTCATTAAATCTCTTGTATATCTCCAATGCAATGTTGCTTGTAACTTGTTATAATTGAGAACGTGTGCAATACATACGTTGATCACTTTTGTCCGCATCATTGGCACATGTTTTCCGTTAAAAGTTATGAGACGTTAAAGAGATAAGAGTTGAAGAAACATTGTAGATAGGTATTTGTTCAATTCAATTGCATTAGGGAATTAAAGGTGCGCTTTCATAGAATGTCACTCTGAATTTGGCGTTTACTTATTTAGCTTCCTTTTTTTTGCTAATTCATTCACTTCGGAGCAGTCTACCTAATGTCTTCGCCATCGCAGAGATCATAGCTCATCATAGGCGCTCATAGTCAATGTAAACCACTTGCTAATTGAGTAAGGCTTCACACTTGCTCTACCACAAATGGAGTTGGAATGTCAGTAAATAACTCAGACCTCCTGCTTTCAAGTCTGAGAAGTAAATAAACAGATCAAATAAATAAAAGATCACATAAGCGTGGAGTTCACGCACCCACCAACACCAACATTAAATATGTTACGTTACATGTATGCAAATAGAGCGGAAATTGATGAAGGTATGAAAAATTGAAGCTGATAATTATTGAGTAAGCTCCTACTCGGACACGACAAAACATTTTTTTTGGCCATGTGCCTGCTTCGATATGAAAGGAAATGGCAGGAGTAAATTGTGTAAAGTAAGTAGTATCGCAGTGCAATGCTTCCAGGAAGTCAACCGTTACCATCTTTCCAAGGGCAAGGGTAATGTTGGACTGTAAGAAGACTATTTTCTAGTCACTGCGTAGGAAAAATTATACCTCTGCACCCAAAAAACTACAAAGGGATTCAGCGAAATGTGTTCATTTGAACGGAACTTTATCTAGAGATAATGATAGTTCCACGCTGGAAATACAACGGCAAAGAACTACGGCTTAAAAAATTTAAATAAAACGCTTCATTTTGGCCACACCCGAAGACTTAAGGTAACGACTTTAAATTTTATTTCGAAAATTAAATCATAAAAACTTTAGAAAAGTAATTCAATCATTTCCAATTCCTTCTTATTATTTTAAATCTAGGCCAAGTTTGGATACCATTTACATTGAAAGGATGAAGGTCGAAACATTAAGTTCTGGAACCGTCATTTTCGCGATATTCGTAACCTGGTTTAGTTTACATCCAACAGACGCGACGGGGAAGAGAAGCTATGGGGAATCTTGTAGTCTCGGTTTTTCTAGCATCTTCTCCATCGACAAGGATGAGAATTCATGTGCTAGTGACCTAGGCCTGATTTGTACTGGCAAATGCAGTTGTCCGCTGGGAAGGGTGTGGGAGTCGAGTGCCAGCGTTTTTGGAAAACCCTCGGATGGCAATGATCCAGGTTGCTTTCGTGCTGCAGGAGCCCCTTGCTTCAGTGGCAGCAGTTCAAGCCAAAATTGTGTTTTTAATGGACATTGTGAATTCGGATTTTGCATATGTGATCCGGGGTTCAGAGCAAGACGCGGTCATTGTGTAAAAACAAGTGTAAATGATGCTGACGACTCAGATGAAGACTCCGGTAACAAGGGAAATAGCCAAAATAAGTTTCCGAGCTTTGCAGATATTTTCAACAACATTAACAATTTCTTCCAAAATGGGGGAAGAAGACCTGAGAGTGCTTCAGGAAGTCGTCAGCCAGACGCTGACACTAGACCATCCATCAACAATGATTTCGACTTGAGTGACTTCCCTATTACTAGACCCGCGCAAGAAAATTTCGATACGTTTCCTATTGCTCGTCCAATGCCTGAAGACTATCCGAGTAGCTATCCTGTTGCGAGACCATTCCAAGATGACAATAGTAATTATTATCATACTCGACCACTTCATGAAGAACTTTATAGACCGGATTCGGGAGGCAAGGTGTTATTTCCAGATGACTGATTTTTGCCTACTACGAAAAAAAAATATATTCAAAAGTATGATTAGGTATGAATTTATGTTTTCTGCTACGTGAAACAACTCATCGTCCTTCCAACCAAAGTTGAACTGCATTTTATTTGGTCTTCCTGTACCGGCGACGGGGAACTTTTATCGCAGACTTTGGATCGACTTTTGAAAGTCAAAATAAGTATGTGAGATACTTACAGACCAAAAAATACGGTTACGAGCCCGAAGTGCTTTTGACAGTCCTTAATTTGCATAAAGTTCATAAAGATGAGTTGACGGGTAGGCGCTTCTGTTGCAGAAAGGCATTCATCTAAACTCTACTCAAACAATCCCATCTTAATATATTCAGTGAAGCTTAGAGGTAAAATCGGATCCGAAACTTTTCTGCTCTAATGCCCCTGTCTGACTGAATTTATTTTCAGTGTTTCTTTCGAGTTCTTTTTTGACTTTTCTTTATCACGCACACTGTACTATATGATATCACCCTTCCTTACCTTGTTAGCATCACAGAAAATATTCTTTTGCGATTTGAATGCATCATGAATGATGATTTTTGACTTTTGGGTTGCCTTTATCTTTAAATAGAAGAAATCGACATGCAGAGTATGACATTGTTTATATGTCAAACCACGAATATTATATCGTGTAAAACGAAACATGTGATGTCGAGTAAAAGTCACGTAAGTCGTTATAGAGGTCAGAGACAGCGGTGAGGAAACAACAAATTGAGTAAAAAGTCATCGTTAGAAGTGAATCGAGGCTTTCTTAATTTGAATTGTAGATCATCGATCACTAACGACTGTATTTGGCGTCTAAGCGTAAAATTAATTGAGATGCTGCTGTTCCGGATCGACCTGGTTGTGGTTAAGATACTAAAGGAAACAAAATGTACTTAGGTATCATCATGAATTGCAAAAATTCTCCAGACAGTAGGTACATATTAGGCAAACAATTTTGATCAAAACCCAAATGGGGGAATGTGAAACATTGTGCAAACAGTTTCTTTTTAGTGAGGAAATTAAATAATACGTAAATGTAGGTACTACTTCAAAAAAATTAATTGCATTTAAAGGATCACGATTCTTTAGTTCCGGAGTTTGGGCTCGTGCTGGGAATTTAAAATCCATTTTTAATCAACTTAAAAAGTTGTGAAAATATGTTTGTAGGAAAAGTTTGCCAATTCACTTTTTCGGGCTGTTTCTCCTAAATTTCTTTGGTATGCGATGAATGAGAGCTGTAGGCTATGAGAAAAAGTATGAGCGTTCATTACTTTTTTTTTTTTTCAATCGCTATTGATCGAGTTCACGCAATATTTTATAAAGGGCCAAGTTATTATTTGCAGGTCATTGTCGCACCCGTATACGTATAAATCTCTTGGCAAATATGCAATTCAATTTGCGAAATCAAACTTCTCTCGTTACGAAACCCGTTCATGTGTGTAGGCAGTTCAGCCTGTGGAGGTGATTGTGACTGGTGTGATGATGAAAGAAGATTTAAGAAAAGGTTAGCAGACGGAAATATTTCCATTTTATGACGAAAAAAACTTTCATCAACAAAATACATATATCACTATTTATGTACGTCTTTATTTATCTTCCAATGTTAAAATGAATAGTACAAAACTTATTTTTTTCTTTCGTCCGTAGCTTTTTAATACTTTTCATATAATCTACGCATTCACCATTGTAAATTCCGTATCATTATCACAAGAAAAGCTACAAAATACTATGAGTAGAGTAAACATATATTTTTATACATGAGCTATAGATCTAAAAGTTGATTTAGTAAAACGTGTGCTATTGTAGTAGGTACTTATGTTACAATTTTTTTTTTTGGAATGATAAAGAAATGAATCTGGTAGTGCTATATTGTATCATGCGCTTGAGAAAACTTCTGGTCCACCGGATGCGAAAATTGGGGGGAAAGAAGCAACCACAAAAGTTACTACTGGATAAAGTGTATTGCATGAGGATTGTTCACTCAAGAGTGTATTGACTTGAAGCATGAAAAATATATGAGGACTTTCTTCGGTTTATCCCAACATTCGTATCTCCAATTAAAACCAGAATAGATTTAAATAATTGCACACAAATAAGTGTATTCAATTCAGATGCACACGAGGAAAACAAAATATGTAGCTTGGCGGTTTTTGGTAAGTAATGTGGTGGCACTCGTGTAAACATGAATGTTATTTATTTATGTTATTATTTGGTTTTCCTTTTTTTTGTAGAATGCAATCCTTGCGTGTCTTTACACTGAAGAGGTTCTTGAAGAAGTAGGAAACGACGACAGCTGCGAGATCTGGCTAGACTTTTCAGATTGCCCCGAATTGGAGCGTACTTCCCGTAATTGCACATGAGAGGAAATGGACTGCGACGTTGGATGCTCACTCCCAGAAGCAGCAAAAGAACGGACATTTTGACTACTGCTGCGATTAAAATGGGGAGGCTCTTTAACTGATTCCAGCATTGCATCACAAGGCAGTCTGGGCATCTTTGCAGAGCACCACGGCAGTATTCCAGTACGTCGAAATGTTCTCTGGTCATGCCAAACTTTAGCTACTACCACGATAATGAGGAGCACCTCCACAAAAATGATGAGATATAGGTAAAGTTCGTTCGACTCTTCCGTGTCCATATAGCAAAGATCAGCGTACTGAACGTCTTTTAAAGCCTAAAAAACAAGAATTCATTCAACCCTCTTACCATCTTATCTTCTGACTTTTATCATCCCAACTTTTTTTCTGTCGGAAAAGGGAAGTTGAGAAGGAAGTGAATGGAGGAAAATGAAAAAAAAAGTTTGCTTCTTTCTTTTAAATCAAAATTAAGCTCATACACTGAAATTTTTGTTTTGTGTGCGAATGCGAATTGTACAATTTCATTTAGTTTCCTTCCTTACCATGAAAGCATCTCCTACAGGCGTCTTCATATTCTTACAGTAAATCTCTTTCAAATCTCTAATTTTCTTCGAGTTCTCCAACAAAAGAGGCTGTAATATAGAAAAACGGGGAAAAAGTTTCATTTAGATTGGATGAATTAAACACACAAACCAGTAACATTTAGATTCATTATAGTAATTGAGTGAACAATAAGCCAGAACGTCATAATGTGCAGAACTGATGAAATGGAAAAGTAAGTAATTTCATGAAGCAATCTTAATGTACCTCTTGATGCCAATAATGTTCGAGTTTTTCGGGAAATTGAATTGAAATGATTCATGACGATGCATATTGATATAAATTTCAGAAGCATAAAGCAAGTAATTTTTTTTGGAGAACCCATTCAAAATTCTTGAAATAGCAACTAATTTTGCTCTTCAGAAAAATGTAGTACGACGGTGGCATGTCAAATTAGGTAAAAAGGCATTTGAAACTGCACAAACCTTGATTTCTCTCACAACGTCGCAGTCACAGTCAATGTAATTGGCTCCGAGGAACGTGATGCCTTGTCCCCTCATGTTCTTCAGGCTTGTCAAAATGCTTCCTGGGATCTAATAAAAGAAGTAAAAACCTTCCTATTAATTTTCTTTTACTATCCCATATCTCCCCATTAGAAAGGAAAAGAAAGGGCAATGGGGCAAATACAATTTTCCTCGCATTGAGTCCTTTATAAGTGGAACTAATGACAAGAGAATCAGACATGTGGTTTATGGGCGATTAGGTATTTTTTTTCGGAGAAAATGAAAGAATTGAGGAAAGAAAAGTACTTCAACTTACCACAGAAAAGCGATTGTTCTGCAAACTAAAGTAGTTATACTTTTCCAGGAAGGTAGTGCCAGTTAACCCTTCTAAAGAGGCAATTTCGTTAGTGTCTGCATCCAAAATTAGTAAATTTTCGTACATGGACTCTTTCAACGGACTCAAATCTTTTATCAAATTTCCCGAGATATTAAGTTGCCAAGTTTGTGGAGGTACTAAAATAAATATATATATAGAGTAAGTAATGCGAATATAATAAAATTTATACATACGTATGTGTTAATAGTTGTAAAGCAATTATTACCTGCTGGCAACTCGGTAAGGTTGTTGAAGGAGCAATCCAATTTCAAAGCAATTGCCACATTCCCATGAGGACTTTCATGAGTTAAATTATACCCGTGACCTGGCACCTTATTTAGAGAGTATAGACCGCAATCGTGACAAAGGGTTCTGTCAACGGTTTTATTGCACGTTTCAACGACGTCCTGTAAACAAAGGAAAAGTAGTAAACCATCTGCTTCGTTTCTTTTGCCATTAAGGAAGAGATGAAAGGGAAAATAAAACAATGCAATTGGGTATACATGGAATATCATGAAAAGCAACATAATGGACTCATATTACATTTTCCCATCCAATTCTCTTTTTATTTTTTCACGAAATTAACAAATGAGAAAACATCCTGGAAAAAGGTAAAGTCCCCAAACTTATCTTTTTTCATAATTTCACGTGCAAATGTATCGTTGTGTACGTATCTTTTACACATTTAGATAGCAGTTTTATTTCGACGGCAAAAAGGGAACGTGGGACGTGGTTCCTCGGGGAGTTGTTGGAGGGGAAGGAAATAACAGACATGTGAACAACAAAATAACAACACTTCTTTGCAGCTTTTATAGTAACTATAAGCCAAAGACAATGTTGGGAAAAAAAATCCCTAAGACTTTGTACTTTCCTCGAGACTGTTTGCTATCATGTGTCAACTTCAAACTGTAACTGAACAGGTTGCTCTCCAAAATGGCCATATTTGGGGAAACAGAATTGTATTTGTGAGAACAAAGTGTCTCTCTCCTCTTGCAAAAAAAAAACCCAAAGATATCTGATAGACTATAAAATGTGCACAAAAAGAGCATACATATCTATGTATTCAATGGAAAGCTGAGATTCTCTGTGAAATCGTGTCTGGAAAAATATTTTTTGCTATATCGTTTTACGTACAAACGCAAACAATTTCATTATGAATAGTATCGAATTGCATGGACATATCTTTTTCCCTATCTAATTAGATCCACTTATATGTGTTCTTTGAAAAATGTGATCTTTTGGTAACGATTAAAATGGCTTAAAAATTATTGTTTTTGTTTGCAAAATTGTTGAAAGTTCCACATTTGAAAGAGACTGTAATTGTGCCTTGTATGTTTTAGAAAAGGATGCGAAAGTGAATCAGCAAACAAGTAAAAGCTTCTTGGAAGCACTGGAAATTGGGTAAATAAAAGTAGTGATAGTATCATCATCATATTTTAAAACTATAACACAAACCTTTTTTGCTTTGAGGACTCCTAGAACAGTGAACTGGAAAACACGAACATCGTCCACCACTCCACAAAATGTGTCATCACCGTCCTTCAAGATTGATTTGTTTGGTGAGTCCATATACCAGTCGGCGAGTTTCTCCCAAACAAAATCGCATTTTAGTTGGTTCCCTACAAAGTTACCCCAACATCAAATATTTCAACTGATCATACTCTCCATCAAAAAATGTAACATTTTTGCCAGACAATTCTGATGTTAATATTAGACGCGGTCATTTATTTTGTTTTTCTGGTTGATTAAATTGGAAATTGCAATGTGTACAGATAATCATGTTTTTGTTTTTTTACTGCTTTATACAGTTCGTCATCATTTAAACATACATATAGCATCAAACGCATCTTTCAAGCTTTCCTCAATTTTGTTCAATTATTTACTCATTCATAGCTAACACAGCTCTGGTGCGTAAAATTCCAGAAACCTTCAATCCAATTAGGTAAGCAGAGGCTCATTATTGTAATTATTTTTTTAGTCAAACAAGCACGAGACTCTTTTCATGAACGGAAATCAAAACTGGAGACTTAAGTTTTGTAAATAAACCGTACTAACGATAAGATTCAAGCAAGTCACAATCAGGGTTAAAATGTTTGCATATTACGTTTTAAAATTCTGTATGTTATTTGTCAGCTCCTTCATGAGGCAATATTATTGCTATCCTCTAACAAAAATCTGAGAAGACACGTTTCAAGCGCAACATTTCATTCTGTTTTAGTAAACTTCTTTATTTATTTGAGTCTCACTGCCTCACAAACAGAATGAATGAATAAATAAATAAAATAAACTTTTATCAGATTTTTTTTCTTTTGCTTACCAGACAGTCTTAAAGAATTCAAACTCTTGAGTTCCAAAAGGGCTCTTGGAACCTCTGAAATCTTGTTATGCGACAGATCAACATCTTCAAGGGACATTGAGCCATCCATTCCACCTCTTTCTCTGTCTATGACACTTTCCTCCACAATATCTTCTCCGCTTCCATTTTCATGATGACTTGGAGTTGGTTCGGCTTTTGCTACGACTTTTATTTCATTTTCTCCATCTTTACTTCGCTTCACTTTCTTGGAACTGTGTAAGTAAGGCAAAACACTGCTGCTCAAATCTTGAAGTGAATAGTCATCTCCTCCCTCGCTAGTTCCATCCTGATCCAGCTCATAAGTGTAACTTTCACTTTTCATCTCTCTAAGCCTATTTTGTCTTCTTGAATGAAGAAGATGATCCTCTTCGTCATCATCTTCATATCCTCCTTTTTCTTCAATATCATCTCTTTTAGCGTCTCTGGTAAGCAGAGGCTTACATAAACTATTATTTTTATTATTATTAGCACAGCCATGGCCACTACCGCCAGTAGTCGTGCTCGTAGTAGCAGTTGGAGCGCCTACGCTTCCACTAGCAGCACCACCAACTAAAAAGGAAGTGGGAGATGGTTCTTTTCCCCTTTTCCTTATTTCTTTATCCACTTTCGCTAGTTTTGTTTCAGACCCATTATCTGGATCATTATGCTCGTCATCATCATCTTCATCGTCTTCATTTTCTTCTTCGTCATTACTACTCTCATCCTCATTAGTATTTTTCCCCAGTCCAATAAATCTTGCCTCCTCCATTGGAACCACTAAAGTTTTCGTGGTACTCAGAGGTTCTTTGCCTTTGGGGTAAAGTAAGCCCAGATTTTCACTCGTCCTTTCCTCAAACTCCACACTTTGACTTTGGCTGAAACTGTAATCACTAGTTGGTATAGATGATAAACTAGTCATTTGTTTAGGTCTTGTATCTGGTGTCGCCATCACCATCCTCATTTTCTTCATCGATTTCTCAACCTCTTCTCCGTAATGATTTTCTGAAAATAATCTACTTTGCAATGGGATTTTTTGGGAAAACTCTGATTTGTTGTTTTGACGGCTCAACAATTTTTCTCGGGGTGAGCTGTAAGTAGATAATATCTTTTCAGTTGTTTGAGGGGGAGTGCTGCTGCTTCTTCCATCATCAGCCTCATTATCCTCTTTGGCGTCACTGCTGTAATCCTCTCCACCTTCTCGTTCTGCATCATCCAAATCATCAATTCCATTGTTTTCATGAGGAACAGAACCAGAATCCATGTAACCATTTCTTATAGCAGTTTCGTTGAAAACCGAGCTGTCGACTTTTCTAATGGCGTTGAATGAAATATTGAGCGCTAGGAGTCCTCTCGGACAGCTTCCAATTACATGCGTGACATTCGAATGTGTTACTGATAAACTCACAAGGCGGGGGAAGCGCTCGAATAGAGAGAGATTTAGGATGCTGATTGAGCTGTCTTTGACATAGATCGAAATCACTTGCGAAACCTAATCCCAAACAAAAACGAAAAATAAGTATAGTAGACAGATCGAGAAAATACAATGAAAAATAAATCTCATAAATCTTATCAAATACTGGAGAATAAGCAGGAAAAGCTCTACTCCTAACACTAGGACGCGTACAAAGTCCCTACAATTTCCTTTTCAATTGAAAAATCAAACAAAGTTTAAATGGTAGAGTCGCAACAAATCACGTATTCATGTTTTATTGTCAAGCGTGAAATGAAATAAGAAAATAAATGGCATTACTCCTTTTATATCAAGTTTTGGGTTGCTGCGTTGGCGTAACAGGAATGACACATCTCATGTCTAGCTCATGGGCATAACATAACTACTTTCCATGAGATACAATAAAAAGCTATTTCAAAAACGATTTAAAGAATCATGTAGCGCAATAAAAACTCCACGAGGAGGGGATAAAATTGAGTAGCCTCCATTTCCTTCAAAAAAGGCTACTGATCCCTGTCTGCCTTTTGAAAAAAAATAATCCAATATCTAATTCTGTTTTACTACTTTCATGAACTATATAGGAAAAAATATATTCGCATTAAATAGCTTACGAGGGAAATAATATGTAAAATAATATCTAATACAATTTCTAGAACAAGCACACTCGATTTGGAATAAAAAAGATGAGATAAATTGCTTATGTAACTGAAGTATGAACGCGTTTCATGTGCTTCCTTCAAGCAATCTAGGGGAAATTCAAGTCTAAATGGAAAAAAATTAAGCTGAATTGAATTATGATCTTTTATATCTTCAAGAAAGCTAACAATGAAACTCGGCTGATGAAAACTCACGAGTTTATGTTTAAAATAATGTCATGTACTTTAAAAAGGCATCAAAGAACTATTAAGTTTTTTTATTTTCTGGGTCACTTACAAAATCATTTGGAATTTTATCCAAGGTCAATGCCAAGTTTTGCGTTCTATTACACCATACAACAGCGTACTCGTCTGGGTAGATGTTGGAAGACGGAGTAAAGTTGGCGAAACTGTGTGAGGCGGGCGAAATGAGAGATGATGATTTCCAAAGATCAGCTTTCTCAATTCCTCTCTTCCCGTCCGTTTCCTTCGTTAAAGTAATTTTAGTGTACCAACAAGTTCCTTCTGAGGGTCTAGATCTAGTGTTGTTCTTGGTGATGGTGGAAGCAATGAAAGTTTCATTAATGAAGTCGCTACTGCCATCACCATTATTTTTATTTCTACCCTCACTACCGTTATTTATCAAGCGAGAATTGTTGCTTTTCTCGCCTTTGTTGTCGGCTTCATCCTCATCATCTACTTTATTACTCATATTATTCTTGCGACTTTCTCCGGAGGAAAGATCATTTCCTTCCAAAACTAATGTTTCCTGTCCTTGATTATGGTGTGTGCCATGCGATTTTGACTTGGGGTTTGTCGGCAACGGCTTCTTTTTCATCTCCAATGTCAATGTTGGGTGTATGCTCCCGACCTTTCTCCCTGTTTCTCCAGAAATGCTTCTTGACATTTGCTCATGTATTTCTGGAAACTCGCTTCGACTGCGAATTCCTCGGGTACGTTCATGGCCATTACTTGCTTTTGAATTCCTTTCATTTCTCGTCACAGTCATGTTTATATCAGTAATATCTCTGTCTTCTTCCTTAATCCTATGCTCACTTTTCATTAAAACCTTTAATGCAACTTCTTTTTGTTGCAACTCTGATAACTTTTCCTCCAGATTTTTATTATACTCACTACCAGGATAAGATGAAAATGCCAGTGTGTGGTGGTCTTGTATTGTTTGTGTGGGTGAAGGTATGCCAGAAACTGGGATTGCGGTCGTAGTCTGACTCGTTCCAAATAAGATTGAAAGGAAAACAATTACGGAAAAGATGAAGGGTCTAGCTGCCCGCTTCGTACAACCCTTTCCGCCTGTCTTCGCTTCAGAAGAAGAAAATTTTTTTGTGTCTTGTTTTGCAGTGAAAAATTGCTCTGCTCCATTTTCATTACTATTGTTATTGTTAATGCTCTCTACAGGATTGTGATCTTTCAAATGATCGTTATTACGATTACGATTGTTATAAGGAAGACTATGTTGCTTTTGCTGGCTGTGGATTCGGAAGTTTTCTTTGCTGCCGCCTCCGCTGCGGGAATATATTGACGATAAAGGAAATAACAGTGATGATGGGAGAAATGGCACAGATGTCTCAAAGTATTTGAAAAGGGTCATTCGGTCGTTGTTATTATCACTATTTAAACCATTAGTCTTTTCCCATGATAATTGTTCAAATGATAAAGAAGGAAAGGAGCCAACATCCTTTGTTGCAATGTAACTTTCTCTTTCATTGGACCTCTCCATTCCGCTTCCGTTGTTGCTGCTGCTGTATTTCCTGCAAGTCTTTCTGCTTCGGCAGAAGAATGGAGACCGTTTATCTTTGTCTCTCGTCAGCGACAACTGCGGCTTACAACATGACAGCTTGATACTTTTCTCCAGATTCTCTTTTCTCAACAAACTACCGCAGGGGCTACTACTCTCTTGAGTTAATAAGGATGAGGGGTAGGAACAGGAACATTGTGGTTGGGGGCCGTTTTTTGTTGAAAAATGTCGAAAACAAGGCATCTTCCTGCTTAATGACCCTTAAACCTTTAAATAGACGAGATAAAGTCTTTAACGTTTTACTTTTTTGCGTGGAACATTATGTCAAACATCAAAGTAAACTTTCTCGCGGAACTAGAGTCGGTGTCATGTTCCTTCTTCGTCTCAGCTTGCGTAACAAGGCGTTCCTATGCAAATACAATTACTTCCTGCTCGCGATTTGCAAGGATGAGTGAAAGAAAAAGTTTGCAAGATTCAGTTGAGCACACGACACACTAAAGTGAGAAGATGGCATATCATGTGAAAATCATCGCAGTGCATTCTACTTTCACGAGTCTCTTGTTACTTGTGTGATGTGTCAACACTAATTCACTTTCTCTTTTTATCGGATGATGACGACGATGACATGCATGACCCAGTTTAAGTTCATATGAGTCAGGAAGAGGTTTTCCCAGCAGAAGTGAAATGCAAATTCCAAGGGAAATTTTGCTTCAGCTCAGATGACACAGAAACAAAACCGCTGGGGTGATTTTCTTTCTCAATACATAGTGCATATGAAAGGGATGACATTATTGTTGCAGATTCGATTGTACATATTTGAGAAATGGAAAAGTACTAAATCTTCTTTCTGCTCGGAAAGTACTTCTCTTTATACTATTGTGATGGAATATTTATTGACTTTTATTCTTCTCTATTCAAAAGGCGAATCGAAGTCGACGAAACGCTCGAAGCCTGTCAGGAAGAATGAAATAGGGCCAGACTGTCATATGTCTTGTTGTCTGGCCGTTTCCTGCAATACAATATCTGCTGAACCTCCTCTTAGGATTACTTATCGGACAATAACTATTCAGCTCTTATGCTATGACCCCGTGATTTCTAAACAGTGGTGAAAGAAAAATTTCGATATTTAACGGAATAGAAATCAACAACTGCTTCACGCTTCTATTTTGTTTGCTACGGTTGATTTAGCAGATCGTGAAATGACTGCGACAACCAATAATGTATACTCTTTCCCCTTTTGTTGCTCTTTACGCGTCGCTTGGAATCGTTGTTGTCACACAGGAAAGAAATCAGTTTTTCAGGTGATGAGATACGACATGAAAAGGAACGTTTTTGTTTTGTTCTTTTCAACAAAGAAAATGGATCCCCGCAGTAAATATTTTGCTCACGAGATTTTGTTTGGTTTACAGGGGCTCTGTAAAAATATCTTCCATTTTATACGATTCGATGACTTGCGTATTGAAGGCGTTGTACTTCTTTCGCGTAGAAGAGAAAGTAAACAAAGGTTGCTCAAATTGAGGAATGTGATGCACTATAAGAAGAGAGATGTTTGGACTCCAAAGGCTTTGGCGCAAAACAAAGGTTTGTTGTAGTCCACAGTGTTTGTCTTATTATGGCTGCCACGAGACCTAGTGTTATTTTTGTCCTTTTGGATAGGGTTTCCTTATGGTCACCTGGAATTGGAAGCAAGAACGAAGAAAATTAAATTGCTGGAAAGTTATACCTTATCTTTCGAAGAGAAAGCTCATGCTTGTAGATAGTCATTAAAATGAAAATCCCTTGGTGGAGGCGGAATCATACCAAACATCTTGTACCGTACAATCACGATTCACGACCATATGAAGATATTAAATCTTAACCTTTTCCAAGTATAATACACCACTTTCTTCATTCCACAAAGGAAATTAGATTGGTATAACTCTTGTTTAGTTTTTATCATGTACTTGTCTTCATGGCACAACTCCGATGTATGCGCAAGCAATTCCCACGGAATCTGTCTTACGCCTCGCCTTTTTCATGCGTAGGAGTAATAGTAATACACCCGTTTAGTACTCAAGAGAGAATCAACGCATTCCACAAGTTTCATTTTATATAGGAACTTTTTCCTCAGAGGAGAAGAGAAAAGAAAGCTGCAGGAAATTGCTTGGCCACGTGACTTCTAGTTCTACTGAGTTTCATTAAGGATAGAGTTGAAGTAAGCTTGGCATTCATAAAAACTTAATTATTATGGCTTAGTCTGACTTGAAAACTTCGACAATCTCCCCTTTATGCTTTTATTACGAAAAATTTCTTTATATCAGAATCCCATCATATTTACTACTGAATGCGCATTGAGAAAATATGAATTTCGTCTTTCATCGTATTAAATCTACGAGAAAATTGCATTGTTTATCTCTTTGGACTTCCCGACAAAAACACAACATCAACACGTCTGAGGTTTTCAGGTCATTTTATAAAAGTTTGGTAAAGCTTTGAATACAGCTACAAAAATCGTTTTACCCCTTACCAAGCAATGGAATGAAAGCAATCGTCATTTCCGCTGTTTTAGAATGTTTATTCATATCTACTTGAGTACCTACGTGCGAATGAAAAGTGCTTTGAAAACAATTTTCGAGTTCTTCAAGAGTTGGTTTCAGAAATTGCTTTGCTTGTCATGTCACATGGACTACTTAATTTAACTTAACCCTTAATTGGATGTTTTGTTTGACAAAATCCGTTCTTATGCAAAATTAAACCAAGCTTTTCCCTTTGATTTTTTAATGATTATTCGTATCTTTGATGTTTGAATCAAAGGAATTAACAAAACAGATAAATTTTGAAAGTCGTAGGTGGTAAACATATTAGTGCAATCGCGCATAACTATAATTCACTCGCCTTCTAATGTCAATTTCCTTTGGGATTCATTCTAGTCAAATGCACTTCTAACAGCAACCTATTTCTAAACAAGAAGTAGGCAGGATGGTAACTCCAAAAGTCCAAAGGATAACTGCTTTTAATGGGGCAATGTGATTTGTGAACAAAGTTGATGCTACAATGCAATGGCTACAATACAAATAGATAAGCATGTAAGTATTAAGTCTTTTCGTTCAAGTATATCATATAGTAAGAAGAGCTTCGTTTTTTACTCATCAGTAAAAAACCAAAAGCAGGTTTTTTGTACAAGAAGGTGCTTTTTATTTCAACTAGAACATACCTATAGCAAAACAAAGGAAATGGATATTAGACTTAATTTCCTGAACTGTTTGCCAATAGTCTAAGCCCTCGGAAGTTCTACAAACTAAAAGCACCCTGGATCTGCTGAATTGGCTTTTGACTTCAACTTTGAGAATATTCACAAGGGTTTGAGATCCTGAGAGCAGAGAAGTGAAACAAAAGATTAAAGTGCTTTTCCACTGGAATAAGTAGCATCAGCAACTTTCCGTAAAATTAATGACTTTAAATGCTGATGCGCACATCCAATGGATTCTAGAGGTTGTGCGATGTGATATTAAACAATATCGAGAAAAATATGAGAAAATTAGCTTCAGCTAGTAATGCTCATCAAGCCAGTCTGGCGGAGCAGATAATTAAAGTTATTGCGCATTGGAAAAGAGATAAAAGTAATCAAAACTGTTTACCGTTTTTCTGCTTCTGAACCCGTTCTCGATAGATTCGATTTACTTACTAAGACATAAGCCAATTAAGTTTGCTTATTGCCAATAGTAGTAGTACTGCACTTACGCCAATAAAACGAGTGCACACAAGCATTCCATATTTACAATTTTGCTTGGAACACGTAAAGATAAACAAAATCGTTAACGCATCCATTATGCCGTGGCATGTGCACAAGTTTTTGGTAAACTACAATCAAAACAGATGAGGGATAGGAATTTTAATTTCTAAATTTATAGGAATCTTCCAGCACAGATGCTGATTTCCTAAAATTAAACCTAATTAGGAGAACTCCTTTCCAGCAGATTCTGCAAACAAATTGTAATATAAATATATCTGGGGAATTCCAGAAGCTTTCAAATTTCAGATATAATGGTATACACCACATTTATCTGGTTCGTTTGGTATGTTCGTGGGAACGTGATTGAGATTGTGATGACATGCAAATGTAATGAGCTTGCAGTTAGAATTCGAGCTTATGTGTCGCCACATTGTCGCCCTAAAAATGTCAACCGAGCGTGAGTGGCATTATTAAGCATTGCGACAATTAAAATGACGCTTCTATATCTGGACTTCCTAGCTTATCGCCCTCAAAATTGATAGTTTTGTACAACTTACAGCAGGAATTTGAGACCTGGTGAAAATTAATTACAAGTGCACAGGAAGATTGTGTTAATCAAATCAGGCATTCTGAATTTAGTTCCTGAGCAGCGATTTGTTCTAGTTTTCCAGACCATTTATATAATTAAATCTAGAGGAGGATCGGTTATTAAACCTAGGGAATTACGACCTGATTTACTCATACATCATGAATTCATGAGTAAAACTCAAGTTTATAAGCTGGTTATTGCAACACAACGAAACGTGCTGTGAAGTCAAATTGTTGGATTGCTGAAATTTTGCGATGATGATACATTGAAAATTGTAACAGTCCCGTAATATAAATTATTGTATTACTAAAACGGCTGAGTAAGCAAATAGCTCAAAGAAGCAGGATGAAAATTATAATTTAATTAATAGGTATTTCATACACAGTTATTCGATTACTAGCATGTTATGTGAGGCCTTCTTCGTACTTACTACATACATTTGAATCCAATTTGATTCTTTGATAATACAATTACGTATGTACGGTACACTAACCAACTTTATAAAACATTCCAAAGTCTAAAGAGTCAGTATTTATCATACCTATTCATTTTGGAAATCGTATAAAGAAACTCGCATCCGCCTGTCGTCAAAAGAAAAACTTTTGAAGCATTCAAACTTACCTTTAATATCAAATGAAAGGAACCAACCGCAGCGTAACTCAGGCGAGTAGAAAACTTTCGTATTCCATCTTTCGCAATTTGATTTTCTCGTCACCGCAAAGTATTTTATGCATTTGAAAACTTCCAGATTCATTCACTCACTTTGTTCAAAATGAATGCTTAAAAAGTATGGCAAAAAAAGTTGGGAAACTTTCTACTAATTTTAATTACGGTTTTTAGAACTTCAGCTGTCATTCATAATACGAGGAAAGGTGGCCCAGATGAACATAATAAATGTACACAAGTATGAACTTTTCCCTGTTAGTTGGATGACTTGATTGTTACTTTCACTGAACCTTATTCAGTCACTGTCAATGTCATTGTTAAAATTCAACCATGTTACATTTCATTATTAATTGCTTCATAGTTTCTCTTTTAAAAAGTTCCTCCCATTTGAATCCAGCCAATGTGTTTTAATTTCCCGTTTCCAAATTGTACCATGAACCCGCACTACCTCTCCTTTTGGAAAGAGAAGGTCATTTCAATGACAATGACAGTGAACTTTTATTCAGAGGTGTGTGTATCTCTGAAATTTTTTAGCAGTGGCGTAGTGAGAGTTGGCCCGGCCCGGGCGGATAAACCTTTGGCCCGGCCCCTATTAATTTATTATGTCCAATTTTTTGTGAACACGGACATTAGTCTAACAAGGGAACCAATTTTGGTGCCCCCCTAATCGCATATATCAGACATACTGTGTAA
>JAHZMX010006287.1:0-87352 GCA_027743895.1 Seira musarum | reverse complement strand
AAATTTGAGGTCAATCGGTGACCTCTTTCGAAAGTTATCGTGTACACGGACAGGAGGACAGACGGACAGACGGTCACATCATTCTCAATACTAGCTTCGCAAGCTCAGCTACGTAATAAACTTTATTCAAGTGTTTTTAGATATTCATTCATTACAAAATGAGTGGTCTTCCTATCTTAACACAAGAGCGTTTGTCAATACAACTGAGAGAATACAATTCCTTCACCCATATTGATCAATTTCATTAAAATTAGAGTTCTAAAACGTACCTGTCTGACAAATGTAGCCCCTTACCCTCCTGACTCTTGCTGTCACTTTTCTGTTGCGGCAGAGGCGTTATTTTTTTAAACTTTATAGATGATATTATATCAACTGAAATTATGGTGCAGTCGAATTATGTAATAGTAAACCACGTTCTGTAAATTCTAATTATTTTTTTGAACTTTAATTTTCAGCTTCAAATGTACGTAACTGTCTTAGAAGTTTTATTTTTAACGATTTTAGTTCAAGAATAAATGGGCTTCATTTATGATAAAACCATTTTCGTTGCTTTTACTATGGACTTTTACAAGTAATATGGACACATCACCACTTGGAAACAAAAGCTTCTTGTTGTATTTACAGATATTTTCCATGTAATTGTTTCGGTTTCTAGACATGAATTATGACAATTCTGAAGGAATATACATATTATGTATTATTCAAAGCAAATTTAATATGTGGGGTTTAATAAATGGAAGTATGTATTTTTTAGTAGAATTAAACTCTGCAGATTAATGCAGACTGATATTCTTGTCACTACAAAAAAAGGTATAATATTTTTCGAAGAAATGAAACCGCGTGCATAGCTATCGATCGTCTTCAAAGATAATGATGTCAAAGAATAAAAAAGAAGCTGCATTTTAAAAACAGAATCACGTTAGCTTTTTCTGAATTTAGTATAAATGTCAACGGATTGACGTGAGCACAATATTCATGCATAAAATATTTGCAGCCCGAAAGCAAATTTAGTGTGCGTAACTAAAAAAGGAACGGTGATGGTTTTGAGGACTCAAATTTTTTCTGATATTTTGTACATGCCAATGCAAAACAAAGTAAAAACCCAAACAAATTTTAGTTTTCGGATGTATAATACATTTTATCACCATCTTAAGAAGGGTGATGTGCGAGAGCGGCATGTAAAAAATTTTGTCTGAAACTGGACTTCAGGCATCAGCAGCGGAAAAAAACATAGAACCGGCCGTAGACTGATCAAATTAATATAATCTGACATGTCACAATAAACTTAAAGCATTCCAACTCTCTCTCTTTGAAGCAAATTGATTTACATGACATATATTTTATTAAGATTTAAATTCAAATTGATACCTGAATATTCATGTGTAACTTTTTGATAATACTTAAATTTAAAATTGTTTGGAGATTTTCCGAAATTATTTGAGACAAATTTAATATGGCAAGTTCTTCTCCTGTTCCCTCTGGGTCGGGTCAGATCGTCCATGACTACGGGCCAGATTCTGGTGGTCGCATTAAGGTAAACTGAACAAATGTCCAATTATTTCTTGAAATATAAATTCCAAATTTTGGAAAAGATTTTAATTTTAAGAGCTTTCTTTGACATTTGTATGTTTGATGTAATTCTCCCTGCATTAGGGTCAAATTTATGGATGATTTAAGTTTATAATATTTCCTTAGTTTATTTTCAAAATATTACAAACGCCGCCTCAAACGTTAAAGAATTTTATCCAAACTTACTCAAAGTATACCTTTCCACTAATTTTGTATAATTTTGAATGGAATAAAAATTAATAACAATTTTTATGCAATCACTTGAAAAAAAACAAATTGTGTAGGGAATATTCACATGTACTTAAGCTAAAGTTGTCATGCAATATTATTTTAGGTGACCGTTTATCACGTGCTGAAACTTTTTGGGAACGGAAATGGCAATGACCAGACCCCATCGAAAAAGAATATTGTTGCCGAGTCTTACGATGAGATTGTGTTTCAAGAGCCGACTCGTTACCTCAAATCATTATTGGACAGTGTTGTTCCACTTACTGATGGAGAGTATAAGCATGAAACTGATTGTAAGTTGAACAACATTACAAAAATTATTTTTGAGGGGAATGGAATTGAATTTTAATTTAAACTTGTTAAATGAAGTTGAAGAAAAGAAGCGTTCCAGCATGATTAAAATTGAGGAGGCCAAAAAGCAAGTGAAGAACGAAATAAACGAGCTAAAGGAACGACTAAGGCTGAGCAGGGAAACAATTGAAAAATTTAAAACCTTGCTTGACGATGCACAATTGCAACAAGGACATGAGAAAAGAAAAGAAAGCAGTCCCGGAGCTGGGAGACCTCCAAAACATTCAGCAGTTTCAAAAATGGAGCCCAAAATGTAACTTGCTTTGAAAGTATATATTTTCTCTACTCGACTATAAATATTACTACTATTATTGCATAATTCCATTTCGCAAGCTTTTACAAAATTGAAAGAATTGTGAACATCACATGAGGCTGATCTGA
Source organism: Seira musarum (assembly GCA_027743895.1). Classification (NCBI taxonomy): domain Eukaryota; kingdom Metazoa; phylum Arthropoda; class Collembola; order Entomobryomorpha; family Entomobryidae; genus Seira; species Seira musarum. Next base: position 84,823 of record JAHZMX010006287.1, on the reverse strand, counting down.
ATTTTTTAAAAGTAAATTTGTATAAGTAAGTCATCATCTTTGTTATATGAAACGGAACCACCGCAATTGTATGATCCCTTTAAGTAATTTCAATTTCTTAAACAAAATTTAGATGCATAGATTATAATAATTTAAATATTTTCAAGATGTGATGATGTGTAGTTCCTTTGCTAATTGTTAATAACTCATACTCAATTAACTGAAAACTTTAATGATTTCATTCAGATATCGCATGACAAATATCATGGTTCAATGCATGTATAGTTAGAAAAAAAAATCTTTAAATAGAAATATTACATTAATGTTATGTTATAGTTACTACGAAATTTGTTATTTTCATTTTGTTAATTTTTTACGTTCCCCGAATGCAAGTGAAATGATCTTAATGTGACGCGAAAGTACAAAGAAAAGAATGTATTATGACCTCTTGTTCCGGTTACGACATAAGTATGTTAGTTTTAGATAATGAAAGAAATTTCAGTTTCTTTATTCCAGTGAAAATAGCAAATAAATAAATCAATAGAATACGAAATTCATAATTGTTTTCATAAAATTATTATTTGATTGGATTCCTTATAGCATTTTATTTAAACGCCATTCATTATGAATGAATATACTTATCTAATCTAGACTTTTTCTTTAAAAAAAGTATTGCTTTCCTGCGTGATTTTTGATGATTGATAAATTCACGTGGATAAAAGTTAATCACTGTCAGTCCACCATCATTGCTGCGTAGTAATTATGATGTCCGACTTCCTTCCGAAGTTTATAGCTTACAGGGTGAAAAGTTTGCAAAATTTGAATTTAAAAGTTGTTTTCGACTTGCATATAGGTGCGTACATAATTAATTACTGAAATCATTAACATAAATGCTAAATACTTTACTTAATCCATGAAAACATCCGACAGTATCAGAGAAGTTTTGAGCCATAAATTAAAATCACCGCTCCAATTGTTTTTTCATTCATTTTGAGGACTGATTTCCAACATGATTCATATAGTGATCATACATGAAAGTCATTATCCCAAATCAACATAAAATGGTAGTGATACGGTAACTGGGTAATTTATAACTTCACATAATTGAGTTTTATGCCAGTCGTTTTTATGCTGTTTAAGATCATTTTTACATGATTGAATAAAGCACAGGAGTTTACTACTTCAAAATCATGAACATGTAATTTGAGACGTCAAATGAGACAGAACTTCTTCTCCTTATGGAGAAATCGGTATTTTAAAATATAAAATTCAGCGTGAAAGTGAAATGAAAACAACGTGTATTTACAAATGGTTTTAAAGGAATCATGCATTAATGAATAATATGCATATTTACTAACCTATAAAGTGCTAGTTATGATTACTTATGCCGTTAAATGAAAATTAAAAATGTGTGTGTTGTAAATTCGTGATTTTACGACTATCTCGACCAAAGTTTTGATTGGCACTTCAAAAATTGATAATCAGTTTTTATTGTAACCTACTAATTAGGTAATGAAATCATGGCCATGCATGAGTTCCTAAGCATTAAACATCTAAAATTACCACTGACTGATTTCATGTTTCCTTAAATTTGAAATCAATCTTATTCATGATCAAATTCTCCTTTTATGAATTTTTCCTTTCGATTTTATGATTCAGAATGATATGTAATCAAATTGAAATCAATCAATCAATCAGCAAGCACATTGTCTACAGACTACAGATGTGTAAATTGTGACTCATGTTCGTTGTCTTGATTTATTTCAAACTTAAATAAGTCATTCGTGATTCCTTTCTTATGCGTGAATATTACGTTGAACCTGTAGAATTAAGATTATAATCATGTAAAGTCGAAAGTATTTTGTAGGCATTTTTTTACTTGTTTTTCAAAATCATTTGAACTTTCATTCAAGGAATATAAAAATATTGTAAAGTCGATTTCTTCTTCATACTCACGTCTCACTTGATTCACGATATTTGACTTCTCGAGGTGAATACAAATTTAAAATATTTTCTCATCGTTTGCGTCATTGATTTTATTTGAGGTCCAAGTATATCTTGGTATACCTACCTTAATTTGTCGTACATCCTGAAGATTCATGATTGATGATGATTGTGATCTTTTCAAAATAGTCGAAGCAATAAGCAACGTTTCATGCACATTAAATCCTATTTAGTTGTCACAAAAGCCGTTTCGATTTTCATGAACTTATGAACTTACATGCAAGTGATTCACCCGGCTCATTTCAAGCCTGTTTAAAATGGCATCGTTGATTAACGATAACGACAATTGTTTTGCAAGGCAAATGACTCTGTCAAGTGAAATCTCTTTTTAACTCCGGCAACACTAAGATAAGTGCTAAACTGTAAGTAAAAATCAGTGTTCCCTACCATTTTGCTCTCTTTTTTTCATCCATTTAAATTATGTATTTAGCATCATTATTCATTTTCCCCTCCTCCTCATCATACAAAACAACATGAAAATTTGTGATTGAATTATAGTAAAATTTCAAATTTCTTTTTTCCCAGAGTGTCATACAAAAAATATATAAGAGAAAAGGATAATAGAAACAGTTTTGTTTTGCTGAGTAAAGATGTCCCACTTGTGGTGAAAGGCTGCATTGGTATCTGTACCATTTTCATTCTTTTCCGTAGTAGCATAAATTTCATCTCTTTTCGCCTTTCCGACCAAACGTTTTCGGTATAAATAAATATAAATAGAGTAGTAATTCATTCCGTCGTTCATAAAATTGCTTCTTTTTTATCTTTTTTCATAAAGCAGAAGTATGTATTCACAGTACAAAGTACAAAAGACACGTAGCCGTATCAACAAAATAGTCGTCTGAGGACTTACTTAAAATTTACATACAAAATTATTGTTTTATGGTCATTTTCTCTTTGCATCTCGTCAAAGTAATTTGTCGATGTTTTTGTATTTTTCTTTTTGAGTGAATGTGTGTTTGTGTGTAAAATATGTCAGCATACACTACGTATGTATGTATATATATACTCATCATGTATATTTTTGTTCTTCTTTTTAACGTATTTTATTTTTTTATAATAATTAATATATATATATTATTAATAATTACTTTAAAGCTACTTATTTATAATATTAGTTACTTGGCCTAAGGGATATTAATCTACAGTTGCTTCTTCTTGCCGCAACTGACATTCTTACACTCATCACTCTTCTTCATTGTGGTGCGGAGTTTCTTGATGTTGCCTGATACTGAAGCTGGGGCGAAGTCTTCCATGATCCTGAAAAGAAAATTGAGAGATCTTATTATAAGCACACTTATGTTTTAAGGGCAAGATCAAAAAGCAATTTTTATTTCTTGGCAGGGAAATGAAAAAAAAAATGCATGAATGAATGAGTGCGTTGATAAGTATCACGTAAAAAGAACTTTTGGCTTAATTCAAAAATCCTTTTATAATACTATTTTCTCTCCATAAAACTAATCTGATTTTATGTAATGCTTCACTGTGTTGCTGCACTAATACATATTTCAAAGGACGAATAAGATTTTCGCTTTATGAATTGAAGCAATATAAAATGACGAAGTAGACTGTGGATGAAAAGGGAAAGTTTTTAGCTTATTGCGAACAAAAGATATGAAGAAAAAAGAAAAAAAATACGAAAAAATGTTTGATTTCTTAAAGTCTGCATGCATGAGGATCAAATAAGACGGCAGAAATTGTTGTTTATATTCCCATTGAAAGATGAGTTTGATGCTGTCTTATCTTCCATGCATGATTTTTTTTTGTTCCGAGTGAATTCAAGGAAAAGCAAGATTTCAAACAAGGGATCGAGGGAGTTGAATTTTGTAAGCAAATGACGAATACAATCAGTTTACCCACCTGAGGAAAGTATCAGCCTTCTTGACTTTCTTTATCAATTTGCTAGCGTCGCACATCATCTTCTCGATACAATCTTCTCCTTCAATGGCAGCAAGAACGAGGCTGGTCAGAGTGAGGAAGTCCTCCTTGTTCAATCCCAAGAGACTTGGAGAACCTGTCGGAAAGCAAAAGATGAACTTATCTTTCCTTTTATACATGTATCAAAAAAAAAAATAAAATTGTGCATGTTCAACTTGTCCACGGAAGGAAACATGACGAGATTTTTATTATTCATATAATAACTCTTGTGGAGAAGAAAATGCCTTAAAAACTTTATTTTCCAATTCTACTCTTTCTTTTGTGAAACAGGGTTGGAGAATGGCATTGAATTGACGATTTGAGTCAGGCTGCTTTGTATTCTCATGTTCATCTAGAATGCGAATGCATTTTCCTGTTTCCGAGCAAAGATTTTTTTTGCGAACGGCCTTTCGTTTTACAGCTTACTGCGCTTCACAAAAGATTAAAATTTCGTCCTGTCTGAGTTGTCTGACTCTCAGACTTTGTCATGCATCTTTATAAAATGACATCCAGAGTACATTACACATATTTGTACATGTTATATTGACAAAGTTTTTCCTCTGATCCACTTCTCCAACCACAAAAAAAAGTCCGCAAAAGATTGACTCAAAAAATGTGTGGAAATCCTTACTCTTAAGTAAATCCTTTTTCTTTTCCTTTCTTTAAGGAACATCCATAAAATAAGTCTCCGAAAAATGTTTTCATCTGTGTTAATCTTTGTTTCGTTGTTTTATTACTTTCCTACCTCGAGTGTTAGAGTTAGATAGACTTTATGTTTTCTTTTCGATGCGATGTTGCATTCCATTTTTGCCCGGCAGTGATCTTGGAATACTTTTTGTGTCTCAACCAATGCATTTTATTGCACAATAATGTTAATGATTATATATGGTCTCGTCGAAGCTTACCGTTGTTGCTTCTGTAGTAAACGTTTTCGTCGCTCTTAACGTAAGCCCAACCGGGGAAGAGGAGAGCCAATCCAGCGATAACTAATCCAGCGATGGCAAGAACGGAAATAATTCCCAACGGATCAATTCCATATGAGTCGGCTGGATGGGCGTAAGAAGATGCTTCCTTGGCTGGGGCATAGTCGGTCTTTGATTCCTTTTGTTGGCAAGTAAGAAAAAAAAGTGAATCGATATATTAAATTATCTCACATAAAAACACCCGAGACAATGTCAGCGCTTTCTCTAAAAGTCTATAAAATACTGTTATCACTATTGCATGAACTGCAAAAATTGGTTTTGCCATAGATATTTTATTTGCCAAAAAAATGAATGCATGTACCGCTATTGAGTTTGTCTTCAATAACAATCAGCAACTGCATTGTCCTTTACGATTTTTATGGCTTAATAATAGGGAGGACGAAAACATTAAACTAGTTCCGCTGCGGTAATAGATACAAATCGTGCGAGATAAGTATTACGCCGCTTTATGAGTAACGTGTGAACGACGCAATAACGAGTAATTTTTCATTGTTAATGGAACAATAATAACAGTTGTGATTGTGATTCATGGGAGAGAGGGAGGCTGTGTACTATGCTTTCATCATCGCATACTATTATTTTTTTACCTGTACTGGGTAGTAATAGTAGTAATATCCCGCATTATTGCCATTCTGGTTAGGCTGTGCATATCCTCCTTGCGAGGAGGCCGCCGCAGCGTATGTCGCCTGTGGTTGGGAATAAGCTGCTGACGCACCTTGTGCGTACTGTCCGGCATTCGTTGCTCCCGCGGTATAGCCACTGGCAGCGTACTGGTTATCGGAATACACTGGGGCATCTCTGCTTTGTGCAACTGGAGCACTTGCTTGAGCCTATTTGAGAAAAAGCGAAAACATTTTCGTGAAAACAACAATAAAGATTAACAACAATTAAAGTTGGAATGAAAGAATGAATGAATGAAAACGGTCATATGCAAAGGTTCACTTTTATGACTGCGTGCAGCAGCCATGTTCCTCGGGCAAAAAAAATGTAAAAAGTTGAAGATTTTCGTCATCTAAATTTCATTCGTTAATTAGGAATTTGAAAAGAAACAAAAAAAAGTTTTTCTTTCATTTCTTCAAGTTTAAAGAGAAGGTAGATGACTTGACTGGCCCACTTTTTTCGATGATGCCTGAAGCAAACTCGAAGAGAGGAAAAGAAATATTTTGCGTTTTCTTTTTCTTATTTCCTGCTTGTTCACTTACTTTACTACTATACGCACAAGTATAAGACTTTTTTTCATTGAAAATTCTTACGATTGCGATTCTTTGGGACATGCATGATTAAACGTCAACATCAACCTTATTCTTCTGCATTCACCGTAACTGACCACTTTCTTGGTAATCCTCTCTCTCTCTTCTCTCGAGCCATATATTAACGTCATACTCATATTCCATTACATATTATTACTATTACTGTACCAATCATACTGTAGAAGTGAACAAAAAACGCGAAAAAATTAACTGAGAAAATTACAAAATGTCTGTTGAATTCATACCTGTGGTTGAGCTTGAAGTTGCTGGGCTTGAGGGGCAGCCATGGCGGCCATGCCCATGCAAATGGTCAACAGGGTCAACTTTTGCAGATGCATTGCTTACAAATCTGCAGAGAAATCAAAGGAGAAACAGGAATTGTGAGAAAGGGTTATATTATATAGTATCAATAATGATGACGATGAAGATACGACGTTTTCATATAAGTCAGACACACATGTTCAACTTCTTTAGGGGGAGAAAGACTTCTTTCTCGAGCCGAGCCACTTGTTGTTTTTTTAGGGAATAATCATTTGATGAGGGTGTATATATGTACTCTCCTCATAATCGCAATATACCTCATTCTTTTGAAGACTAATCAAGATGAAATGTACGCGACATTCATACCCTTTTTGTGATAAATTAGAGACGATTGCGCTTCGCCAACGCATACAATTTTTTTTAAACTTTCAAAAAAGTAACAATAGCAGAAGATGATCATTTTTTATTGGAGTTCATTGTGGTAATTATTATATGAAGGCTGGTTCTCATCTATTATGTTCCTTGTACAGGATGTAATTTTTCATTTGATTTACATATTTTCATCGTAAAATATAAATGCAAATATTTATTTGGACTCTGCTTTATTATTTAGCCCGCATAAAATGTTAGATTTTGTCAGGTAATGACATATATTTTCACATAAATTTTCTGTTTCCCGTTAAATTCACCGAAAAAGGATGGTTCAATACTTGCAAAAGTACTGCAAAACAAAATCTGATTCGATTAAGTAGAATTAATGCTTTCCAGACAGATTCTTGCAAAATAATATAAGTTAGTAAACTCAAGTGAAATCAATTTACTGTCAGTGTACATAGTAAAGCACTGTTTTCTTGTGTTATTCGCCGTCTAGACTTTCTTCAAATTAATTATGTACCCTGCCTATTTCTTGTATTCCTTCAGAAATAATTATTCGTTTACACTTGGGGAATTCGAGATAATGACGAAATAAATAACTCGCCAATGCCATGTCTACTAGCTCTCTCTCTCCTTCTCTTTCTTTCTCGCAAACACACATTTCCACATCAACAAAAATAAGGTGTTTAGGTAACATTTTTTCAATGCGCAAACTTTTAAGAGGCATATGTTTAGAAAAACTTCCTGATGCGAAAAATCATTCACTGCTCCAAAGGACATGTGGATTAGATCCTCATACAAAAAAGTTGAATAGCATTTTTTCTAAAAGAAGTGTTCTAAATAGCGCATCATGTTTTTTTTCTAATCATGTTCCTAAAATATAAAAAGCCATTTATTACTTCCTTTTTTGTTGAAACTTTTACTTATTTTTACAATATTTTTTCATTATCAAAAGTAACCGGAGGACATTATGTATTGAGAATTTTCTGAAGATTTTCGACCATGCAAAAAATATAATCAATATTCCAATGAAAAGCAGGTAAATTACGGCCTATTTTTCATATTTTCCTGGATTTTTCCCTTTACCTTCAAAAATATTTCGTAATCTTTTCTAAAGTATTATTTTCCCATACGTCAACGAAAGAACATATCAAAAGTTTTGTGTCGTTTATTCTCCTCTTTCAGTATGTTTTTTCTTTTTCTTCTCATGGCAAACACGTGCCTCACAATCAGTGTCATTTGCTGTGGAACATGAATACGAATTCTTTGCCCTATTTATTTATCCATCATTTTTTTACTCATTTCATTGTATTGACTTGAATGTAAGTACTATTTGCACTGTTTCTCTGCTGCTTCTCTTCTTTTCTTTTTCTCCGAATACGATGAACGAGCGCACTGATGACCTATTAACCAAAAGCTCATCTTTCATTGAATATCTGAAAATTTCTAACGGTTTCTTCCCTCTCAAGATTCCCTCACAACTCGTACAGCATTCAATTAAATCAAAACAGGTAACGTTTTACTCTGCCTAGCCTATATATTCAAATGATGACATTTTGGCTTGCTCTTCACAATGAATTCTACACTCAAGGGAGTGTTTTTGTCTTCATATGATTTTGAGCCAAGAAAAAGAAAGAAATATTTATTTTTTAGAGTAAAATCCGGTTTCGGGTTACGAAGCATTCATCTTCGTTTTGCAAGTGAAACGCATTCAAGTCCTAAAGACCCACCACGCCACCACCACTGTTCACCATCCATTTTACAACTTTTGAAAAAGTGTGTTAAAACGATCAGGATTATCTTTGTTTGAGCTTATCTCTTTCTTATGAATGCCACCTTCGCCATTCTCATATCTCTTACGAAATTCGTTTATGCCATGCCAACCATTTTAGGAATTTGAAAAAAAAAAAAAAATGTCTGATGAGGATGATGACCATCTTAATAACTACCTTGCAAACTTCATAACATCATCATCATCATTATTATTATTTCCTCGTATTCATCATCGTTTTTTTGACTTTCTAGACTCACTTCTCACCCATTTTTTCGATCTCTCCCTGTCTCTTAAGAAAAGCAATTATGAATGCGTAAGAAAAACGATAAAAGAGGAGAGACGTGCAAGGTGAGTAAAAATCACTGACACTCACACATTCATAATAAATTGAGAATGGGCACCACCAGCAAAACAATGCGAGTAAGTATGTGCTGTGCATCATGTTTGTAGTTCGATTTAGTTTACTGATACCACTTAGGTAAGCAAGTGAGTAAGTAGCCACCATCATCAAGAATCTCATCGTTTTAAACAAAGTTCAAATCTTTTTTAGAGTTCTGAAGACTATCTAGTAGCTGCATTGGCTCTTTCATACTAAAGTTCATGATTATCATGAGGAACGCAGTCATGCAAGTTCTGGGCTAGATGAAGACGCATATTTTTTTTAAAAGAATTATCTAGGCAAAAATATGAGCAATAATAATACATTTATACAGCGATAGTGATGATGATAGCCTTTTTGCTTCTCTTACAAAACTCGCGTCTGAAAAGAAGATTGGATGTTGAGATACCGTGCTCTTATTTTTCCTCTCTTTTTTCGGTTTTTGGCTACTACTTTTTCTCCTAAAATTGTTTTGGTGCATTTATTTTCACATCTTCTTCTCCCAAATGTATGATGTTGTCTAGAAGATGCATGATGCCGATATACTGATGATGAAAATGGTCGTATGCGTTTTAGTGGGTTTATTTGGATGGATGGATGGATGAATTGAAGCTCTAGTTGGCCCGTTAAATAATTCCAAATAGCCTTTTTCTGCTTCTCCTTCTTTCATTTTTGTGTGAGTGTTGCAAGTTGGCAACCTGTCAGACAGGTAGTATAAATGGGTAACGGTACCTCGGCCTTCACACTGACCTGCTACATCGACCGTCCGTCCGGGACGGTGAACTTCATCTCATCTTCTCATGCTTTTCCTACTTCTTGTTTTTTTATTATAAATAAAATATATCTGTTTTCTCTCTTATCCTGCCACGTATGGATTCGAGAATTCACACCTTCTTTACTTCGTCAGTATATTTTGCGTTTGCCCCCATCCACTTGTGTAATATTGACGGTGATAGATCCCACATTATAAATAAAGTAGCTCACAAATCGTGTCCATTTATTTTTTGTCTGTCGTCAAATCCTAAATTTTACATGAGCACTGGAAGGATCAGGATCTCTTCTTTTTTTTAAAATACAATTCACTGGTAAATAAATATCTGTGTAGAAAATGGATTGCTATTTGATAGGTTAGTAGAAACACGTATGCACTCCACTCCAGTAACATACTTTTGCTTATTTTTATTATCGGTACGAGAACGGATCCTGGTCCATCATGCTTAGCTCATCACTTGTCGAATACAATGCACTCTTTATAACATCGTTAAAATCTCATTTTTACTGGGACATGGAATAAATTGGGGTCTATGTTTTTTTTTTCTCCAGACATGGTATGTTTATGGCTCTGCACGAATTGCATGTCCTTCTGAAGACTGCTGAGAAGAAATACGATTATTTCACGTCTGTTTTACGAGTAAAAAAAGGTAAGGGAAAACATACAAAGGAAGATGATATTCTACATCTAGTCTGTTGAGGCTGGTCTGCTCTTCTGACAGCTTGAACTTTGCCTTCATGTATGTAGTAAAGCATTATTTTTATAAAAAAGAGAATATTTCTTGTCTTAAGCCGAGATTGAGATTTAGTTTTCCAGGGAGAGATCCCTAATGAAGAAGAATATATATCTTCGCTCTTTCACATTCAAGCAGCTCGTAAAAAATCCTCTTTATTCAATTTGGATGGATTCAAAGAATAGAGAAGTTGAGCTGTATTGATTACATGTTCCCCGTGAGATTTGATGCACCTGATTGGAACAAGTGGAGAATAATGACATTTCCAGATAAAAAATGTACAACTAAACCCAAGTTATTCCATAAAATCAATGCTTCATATTAATCAAATTTTCATGACTCATGAATTACAATTAATAATAATAATGATACAGATAAATGGGTATAGCGGAAAATCTAATTCAATAAAAAATCGATGTAGTGGTTCATTGAACTGAAATAGAGCTTGAAATGAAAACTTTAGAATTTACAACAGAAATCAATTCTAAAAAGCCCACTTATTTTTTTCCTAAAAAAATTATCTTCTATGAATAGTAGATGTGGAACAAGATAACTTTACATCGAGAAAGCAAGCTAATTTTTAAAAAAAATCATAATTGAAAAAAGTAAACCAGCGGCATGCTCAACAAATCGAAATCTCCCATTTGTAAAAATATTTTTATTGTTAGTATCAATTTGAAATAGTTAGCACAGATGCGTAGGGAAGTGTGAAGTAGTAAAAATGATCCTACTCTTTAAGTTAATTGCAAATCGGTATGGAATGGAGTGAAGCAGAAAAGTTGAAGATGAGATAAGGATTAAGGGGTAAAGATAGACACACGTAGGCACCTCTGCGTGCTTACAATTACCCTTACACACAACCATAATGAAGCCCAGAATTGTAAAAACTAAATACATGCTAAAAAAACACCACTAAAATTATGTAGGTTTGTTTTCATCATTATCACCATTTTTTGGGTAATTTTTGAAATAAAGAATAATGATAACGCTCATCATGTTATGGTATGTGGGGAAGATGCGTATGAAACAATGCAGAAAAATAAATATTTGGCGAGAGTCCAACCATATCGGCATATCACTGCACTACGGGCAAGTGATAATGATGAACAAAGTAGGTAAGTAAGTGCTTTGGGAGGTAGCCCTATCAACTGCAAGTGAATGTTTACTTGATTATCTTTATATAAAAAAAACTGAAGACACAAATGACTCAAAGCTTTCCGCCACCTTCCCTCCTGAATTTAAGGGTAAAGTCTTCAAGGGAGGTAACGTATAAAAACACTTTCTTTGACTGCTGAAGGATGCCTTAAAAGTTAATGTGTACTAAACTATCGTAAAGGTAAACATGCTCATTTCAAAGATTTTCCAGGTAATTCAATTATATTCTATAGGTTACCTAATTCCTATAAATAATCACCTTTGTAATTCAATTCTGCATTGAAGGAAAATACTAACAATATTTAAGACGGAAAGAGTTATTGGCTTTTCTTTCTTGTTTTTACTTTTACTTTGTTTTTGTGTGAGTCAAGTGTCAAGAATTTTCTTTTGATGTCGGTATAAATTGTTAAAACAAGAGGGTTCGGAACAAATGCGCTGTTTATTTGACAATTGATACTGATATTTTTGCACACACAAGGAACAGGAACAAAAGACTTGAAATTAGTTTTTGCACACAGGCAGTCGAAAGAAAGGTTGGATTTTGTAAATAACGCTGTATCCTTTTAGTAACTTGAAATTGGTAAAGCCGGCTCAAATGCTTTTTGTCTCTTGAAAGTCATGGGAACAGTTTGAAAACAGCTACTGTACTTCGTTTAACTTACAGCTTTGCTCCAAAATAAAATCATAGGTTTTAATGCAACTCTAATAAAAAGTATTTAACTACTCTTACTTTTTCTCAAGTTTTAAGGTTACTTTTCACAATAGTCTAAGAATCTCTTTTGAAGGGATAAAAAACGTTCTTTTCATCTTTCGCTTCGTTTTCACAAAGGAACGTATACAATTTGCGCCATTAAAATGTTGCTCGGAAAGAAAATCAGATTATGAATACAAATGTTTTTTCTTTCGTTCTTTTTTTTTGCAAAATGTTAAGAAGATTAATTTTTCTATTGAAAAAGGAAAGAATTACAACTTCGTTGAGGGCATATTTTCCCTATTATTCTTCCTTTCCTTTTCCTGACATGAGTGACTGACACGTACTTGCTAATGTGCGTACACATTAGAAACATGCCTCTCATACACTCCTTGAAATCGAGAAGCACGCATGCCGCGTTCCCTCAGCAATTTTTTCTTGCTCTTCTGTTTTGCATATCAAGGTTAATGGAAATCTAGGATAGCTAAAGCGGATATTCGAAATAATAACGTTGGGAAAATTTAAAACTAAACTTCACAATAGCAGGTTCACACAGGCGACCACGAAGACGACGACGTTCGCTCTCAATTGGATTTGATTGCATGATCATCCTCAATCATCCTCGCCATCAGAGCAAAGTACGTAAAAACTAGATTCTCTCATTTTCTTTGAAATTTGATACTAGACAATGACCAATAAGAGCATGACGGAAGATCAAAAGCTTTCAGTAAAAACATCTTCAAATTTCTCCTGGAACACTTTTCCCCCTATCCACAGAAAGTTCAACACAAAATCTGTTCGATGCTTCAATGAAGGGAATGGAGCAAGAGGAAACTTAATTTCCCTCCGCTACCCACGGACAAGAGAAATCCTCGAGGGAATTTTACATACTCTGATTCCTTCTTTATGAAAATAAAATTACTTCGTCTTATCCTGCTCAACTAAGTTCACCTGAAACATTCCTATTTCGGCATTATGTTTTCAGCTCGAGTCGAGTTGAACGAAATCAGAAATCTATGATGATCGTATCAAGTGGCTTTTAAAGATGTGCTCACTCCCCCATTCTCTCTTTTCACACTAGAACAATTTGATTTTCTCGTTACCTTGTGGTTGGCTTTCTCTCTGGATAAATCCAATTACTTTCCGGGACAATACTCCAGGAATATGAAGTAACTTCACAAAAACAATAATATTAGGTAATAACCAGATTAATCTCCAATTTTTTTCCCTTTCAGCATTCAATTCACTAAAAACTTTTAAAATTAAGCACCATCACCTCTCTGCGCGCACACCAACAAATAGCCGTGAACTGGGGGGATTTGGGGCCTCACTCGAGTTTTATACCTGGCGATTTTTTCCGCAATTCCTTATAATTCATCCCTTCGAGAGGAGTAGTCTTTCCCCATTTATGAAAACTAGCCTTGACAGAGCCTCTCTTTGCATTCCTACTCAACGTAATGTTATTTTTTGCAAAAAACGTAAAGGGAAGGCGTTAGTAAGTAAAGCAATCGTAGCATTACAGATCTGTTACGAATACATTGCATATTACGCTTTATTTTTTTTGAAATACAAAACGAATAATTCAAATATTTTTTTTTGAAAGAGTAAGCTTAAAGTAAGGTAAAGTCAATGTCAGTTAGCGCATGTAAGTTGTACTCATACATTTGTATACTTTCCTCGCAGCATGAACACTTCAGCGAAGCGCCACTTCATACGTATGAATATTCGAAAACGCCACATAAATGAAACAATGCTAAAGAAACAAAGTGAAATAATGCAGTGGGGGTAATAAATGTACTGTGAGTAGGCGTTCGTTCCTTCTTTTTCATACGGGACCTGCATCAATCCTCCGCTGCTGCTGTAGGATGGAGATTGCACCCTCACTCCACTCAGCTAGATTTTTGCAATGTACCTCACATTGCAATACAATACAAACCATGAAAAGTTTCAAACAAGCTTTTTCATTTCGCTACCGGCCGCAAACTTTTTTTTCTCATATTCTGCGTAAAAAAACTTGAATTTTTTTCCTCTCTTAAGTACGTTTTTGATATTGCAGTGAATACAAATAAATTTTATTAAACTCAATCAACAGTCATATGCATTTTCTTATGGATAACGCATTTTTTTTTTGCAAAACATAAGGAAACTTACTCACTCAGTTAGTCAGATCAGGGTATTTCGAATTCTTTTGGTATGTTTCACGTCTAACGTTTTTGTACGTGGTGGACGAAAACATAAAAATGCCATGATATATTTCAATTGGTTGAAGTTATAGGATACTACTTTACAAACCTTCCTTGTATTTTCACATTTTACGAGCTTTCTTTAAAGTAAGCCACATTCATTGATTTCAAATTAGGCGTTTAAAAAATGTTTGCATGCAAAAATAATCCAATAATGGTGATTGTTATTGTTATTATCCTTGTTGAAATACGTATGGGCTCTACTTTAAAAATGAGAATGAGACCAGACCAAATAAAGCAAATAACGTTTGCTTTCAATTTTTTTTAAAGATGTTGATACTCACATATTTTGCACACCTTTCGTGCTCATGAGGTTGCTATTTGTCTAGGAGTACTTAGGGTCTTTCCTGTAATAGTACAACAGACGTAGCAATAATGGTCAACCTTTGATGAAGGTGGTAATACTCAGAAATCCTACAATAAGTACATTGATACTTTGATACACCAAAAAATTTGCAGTTTGGTAAAAAAAAAGTTGAATTTGTTTCTTCTGAGATCACAAAATCAAATTTATGAATGAATGAATGAACGAATGTAACAATGCATTAAAAAATATGTATAAGTACGCTATATTGTGATATCTTGTTACCGCTTTTTTATTGCTATGATTAGAATTTTAAAAATCATGCTTGCCCAGACTAGCGCTTGTATTTTTAACGCACGTCAGCAATCACGTCGTAGTCAAGTCAATATCAATGTGACGACGTGTTACTACAACCTTTCTTTTTATGTAAAGTACATATAATATCATTTTCAATTGTTTCAAGTACCCTTAAAAAGTCACAAATGAAGTTTTTTATGTGACCATGATATGATCATGATCATGATCACGGTAATAATAATTATAATAGTTTGGTGTACCTATTTGACTCGCTGCTCTAACTCGTTCATTCATCTTTTTCTTTTGGTGAATGAAGTCACTAACCGCGTTGGTCAAGAAATGAAAATGATGATATGCAATAAAAGATGAAATTTCAGTTTTGAATATTTCTTATTTCAAAGAAATTGAGTAAGTGAAGAATTACCCCAATTATCGCATTCTTTAGATTATTAACCTAAGCCATCAAGCCCACCATAAATACTTTACATATTTTTGGTCACTGTCTTTCGTTCGTCAAAGTAAATCATGGATCAGCGTAACTTTCCAAATGTTTGATTTTGAAAAAAAAATTCCCCAACAAAATAGGTAAAGTATGACTCAGCCTCAGCAGTAGTAAACAGGGATAGACACGGAAGTTGTGACGTTGACAGGTCAAATTATGTATATCAGGAGGAATGTTTATTCAAATACGCATAAGTCGGTCATTGTCAAAGTCATTGCCGTAGCTCTCAATCTCAAGTGATCTTCATTTTTCAAAGAGGTTGCACGTTGCAACATACTCTGTATTTCATTTCAATGTTGTGATGTGGTTAACTTGGTCATGGTTACTCTCATTGTTAGAAAGGGTCTCCTATTCATATCGTTTTTTTTTTGTAATTCTGTTTTTATGTGGGGGTTGATGCATATAGCTACGTTCTATGCTACACATTTTTCCTTCAAGGCATTATTGTCCTCTTATTTTTATCAAGTTCAGGGAAAAAATTCTTTAAGGCAGATAAAATATCTGTTTTCTGGAGACCTGCTCTAGATCAACACGAAAAATCTTTTAAAGGGTCTGGAGAAGATGAAAAAACCCTCGAGCTATTGTGCTGCATTGCCGGAAGGGATCAAGAGGCAATTAGGAAGGGTCCCATTCCCACCTGGATTCATAATGCCTTACAGGCCTCTTCCCTTACCTACTTTATACATTATGTACGCGCATACAGTATATTGTACGCTTCGATTCCCTGAAATATGTTGTTTCAGGAAGTGGGAATTCTTTTCTCTACATAATCCTCCTTAAAAAATGTACAATGTTTAAAAATCTACTTTATTTCGTTCGCCCTTGACTTCTCACCTGTGGAATCCCAAGATTAAACTGGGTTGTTGTTGATGAGGATAAATTCTAGGAAATAATCTCCGCCTAAAAGTCCTTGAAAAGGGATCCCCTATCCAATAATAAGCTATTGAGCTGGAAAACCTACCCCTTGAAATTCTTGATCCCTCAATACAACACACATTTAAGATTTGTTTCCAGCGCAGGTAGAAAAACGCCTGTGCCTCCCTCAATTTTTCAGTTTCGGTCTCCAGCCACGGCATAAGCAACACCTTGCATCTTGCGGCTTAGTGTTCAAGTGTGTCGATTCTCAATAGTGAAATTATTTTTTATTTTTAAGAAAAAAATCGGATTTTTCACCTCCGCCTCATATTTATTTCG
Source organism: Seira musarum (assembly GCA_027743895.1). NCBI lineage: Eukaryota > Metazoa > Arthropoda > Collembola > Entomobryomorpha > Entomobryidae > Seira > Seira musarum. Next base: position 68,013 of record JAHZMX010006287.1, on the reverse strand, counting down.
GATTCGGAAATTTCGAGCAGGTAAGCCCCCGATTTTTTTAAACATTTAAAAAAAATTTACAATTCTACCTCCTATGACAGTGGATGTAGTATATAATACTATTGGATTACGAAATAGTGAAACTGCAACGTAATTACAATTCATACTATTCAACTATGGTGCATGTGCAATCACAACTTGCATTGTTATTTTGTTCTGCAATGTTAAATTTAATTTCCTTCTTCATTGTTACAACTTTTCTACGCCTTAGCTTTTGTTTACCAGAGGAAGAAGCAAAAAAAAAAAAAAAGATCGAAAGAAAGGCAGATGACAAATAGAATTTTAATTTTTAAACTACTTCACATTTATTACGGCTTATTATGAAAAACGAGATAATGACTAAAAACTACCGACTTACATTTTTCACGCAAGACAATACTAGATAAATTACATTAGAATTGGTATACAATACATCGTCATTTCATTTCGAGCTATGCTCACATCAGATCTTCGTTTTCTTCACTTTGCCTTTTTTCCTAACTCGGAGCGAATGGGTATGATGTGATGTGAGTGCACCACAGGGAAAAAATATTTTAATATAGGTTAGTAAGAGCACGAAAAGAGGGGCAACAGGCTGTGAGTTTCCGTTTCGCCAGGTAGATGAAACAAGAAGAAGAGCGTTATCATCATTATCATCATAGAAACATACAAACATTGCATTGCATTACAAGCTACAACAATCATCGTGAGCATCATCTCATTTTCTTTCCCCCTTCTTGTAAATCTTCTTGAAAAGAATAAATAAAAAATGCGAGTTAGGCAATTTTACAATTTGCAGAGAGCCGCTTTTTAATACTTTTGCTTTGTTCATTCATTGAGTAAAAGCATTTTCGCTAGATTTTCAAGAATTATGGGATATTTTCTCTCTTATGTATTCTCAAGCCATGCGATACGTGTTTTTGCCGGAAGTAACCGCTCTGTAGTTGCAGTAAGCATCGTAATATTGTTTAAGTCAATTTCTTTCCTGCAAAATAAGTAGAAACAACGAGTTTGAGAGAGAAAAAATACTTTATCATCATTATCATGATACACATACGATGCGCGATATCGCGTTCCTTTTTTCTGTAGCCCGAAGCCGAGCTACTACGCTATGCTACCTTCCTTTGTCTTTGCTTAAGAGTCTTTCTTCAACTTGATCATCTTACTTTTCATCCTCTACTATCCAATAACAAACGTTCAGTTAAGTGAATCAAATACAGGATCCAAAAGAAAGAAAAAATGGAGTTGTAAGTCTCAAAAGAAAAGTAACATGTACATAATTTCTTTCATTGCCCTGAAAATGCTGGAAAGGGTACGCACACATACATTTTAATTCGATAGCCACATCATAAGTTTCAAAACAGAATTTTGATGTGGCATTCAACAAACTCATAAATTGAAAGAGACCTTGTTCCACCTGACTGAATGACTAACTGACCAATTTTTGCAGTCACTTGACCAACAAGTAACGTCCAACTGCATCATTTTTTTATGAATGGATCATAGCTATGTTACACTCTGTAGGTACCTCGCTTGTCAAAGTATAAAGTAGTCGTAATCTCTGTGAAAAGTGGAGTGATGAGTAAAAGGCAAAGCAGTATAAATATACTACACTCACTGACTAGATCTGACTTCTATCAAAGTTGACTTTGAAGATTATCTTAAACTCTCCTTCACTCACTTGTTTTGCTAGTGAGCGTCATGTTTGCTTCTCAGAGACTTGCTTTTTCTTGCGTGCATGCAAGCATGTAGCCTTACAAGATGAAAAAAATCAGCCCTAGTCTTCATTCAGGCAGTCTTGTTGTTTTTTTTGGAGGGGACTCGTATGGTATGTATCAGGAAAAAACAGAGACATGGCTTGGCCTGATCTGGCCTTTTCGTAGGTGAGGTCATTACCATCCTGAAAGTGTGCAGGGGCAACAGGAATGCTCATTTCATTCAAATCCGAATACTTAAGCGAACAAGATTATTTCAATTCAATTTATGCTCACGTTTTTCACAATTCTCCCACAGATTCTTTAACGTCATTCTAAACAGTAGACACACTCCACTCCGGATGTGTTCATTGTTTCTTTGTTCAAAAAGGATTATGCTTAGGAATTCTTCAAAGGAAAAATGATGATTTTATGAACCAGTTAAATTTTTTAAGTGAAAGTTTGTTTTAGATGTAAAAAAAAGTAAAGAGGATTGGAAGAGTTCGTAAGGAGCAAGAAGGAGATTTAGTAGACAAGCATATATCAATTATGGCTACAGGCTGATTAAAGATGATGATGAGAATGATGACGATGATAATGATGCCAATGTTGGTGGTGGCGGTGGCGGTATTGTATTAGCAACGTTTTCTTGTTGTAGGAGTGGTTATGTTATGCTACCTTTTTGATTCTGTACGTTCTTGTTTTTTGAACCGATAAAAAAGTCATCATCATGCAATGCAATAAATGAGAATGTATGTTTCTTTTCTTCAAACTTTAAACCAGAATTGGGAGATAAACGATATTGTAAAAAAAATGTTGATTTCTATGAAAAATGATGATGATAATACACCTGCCAGCACATCCTAATAAAATTGCTGTATTTATTTTTAACGAAGTAACTTAAACCATGTGTCAAACCGTTAAGGCTATTTGGATGATGTGATGACCATTTAAAATGATTACTGTTTCAAATTACTGTGTTTAAACTTGTCCCCAAACAGAAAAAGAAGAAAGGGAAAGGATTAACAACATCCGCCGACAAATTACTCGGTAAATCAAAGAGAAACAAAAATGAGGACTGTCCTAATCGTTGTCTTTCTCTTTGGCCTGAGCAACGCTGCAATTCAGCAGCAACGCTCTCCCGTCTACCAGCCTTCAGTGACATCGGCAGGGTCAACGGTGACGAGTGCAAATGGGACCCCGATGAAATCGTCTTCTTCCGTTTTGTCAAGCACTTCACCAATGACCCCGGCTCCATTACCCCCTATGCAAACTCCTCAACCGGTTGCTCAAGCTCGTGAAAGTGTGGCGAGTGATGCGAGCATGATTCAGTCGACGGCCGTCAACCCCTCCACTCCTTCTCAGGTGCGCATTTTTTCTTTCCTTTCTGCGCTATCTAACCAAAGCCGCGTCGTTAGATGATGCATAAGAGTCAAGTCATACACGTGATTCACAGTTCAAAGAATACCATAGCAAATCCCTTTAAAAAATCCGTTTCCGTTTCCCCTCAAAATTGTATCATTGTAAGTAATCGCATTCATTTACAAGCGGCTCTACACTTACTTTCGTTATCACATCATCTTTCAAAAAAAGTGTGATTATTTTTTATTTGACTTTAATTGCTTTGCTTTGTAATGATGACATCTCTTTCGTCTATTATGATTAAGTCTAATATTAATTATTCACGACTTCTAATGATAACCATTTTTCGGTAATGAGCTCATGCTTTTAGTGCCAACAATATCATTTTGCTTTATAAGCAGTTTTTAATTGGTGTGGGCTGTCGAGAACAATTTTTTTTGTGCTACTGTAAAAGCTCATAACCTACCCCTTACTTGATAAGTATCATCATACTTAACATTTACAGTATTTTCATCATACATGTATTTTCACAAGTCGTGATTTTATTGCTTAATGTAAACTCACTTTAAAACTAAGCGCCTCTTCAAATATAAATGCTTTGAGGGATCGTTTTTTAATTGAATAGAAAAAGAACGTTTTTTTAAAGATCATGGGTATAGCATGTGCAGTAGAAAGCAGTTTTAGTGCACGGTTGCATGACTAATTTCTTCTGAAACGAGTTGTGAGTTCACTCTAAATCCACAATTGCTCACTCTTTAATCCTGTTAAGACATCACATTGTTTTTCTCTTAATTTGTCTTCATTTTTATCATTTATCATTGCTTTGATATTAAGTCCATAAAAATGAAGTCATTGAGTAAAAAATGATTTTCTTTTTTTTTCAAAAAATATATTCCTTTCTCTTGGCGCTAGCTTCAATGATCTCATATAGATCATAATAGAATTTTTATGAGAGGTTAAGATGGATCAATGCCCATTCATTACTTTTTTTCTCTCTCTCTCTCATGCTTGCTTGTTTTCGAATCAAAATTAATTAGGGTTCTCTCTGAGGAACATGGTCGAAAGTGCGTCGTAAAAAAGTCCCTTTATCTCTAAAAAGTACATTGTCGTAAAAAATACAATAAAAATGAACCATTGGAATAAAAAAACGAACCCTCAAAATTTCTGTATTTTTTTTCTATCAACAAATTCGTAGAACTACTATGTCTACTACTACCCACACAATGGAGCGGCTGCTGTTGGTCAACCAAACAGTTCCAGCGTCTGGAGTTTGAGAGACTATGGTGGTTATGGGGTATTTGCTGCATGTGCTGCTATGATTATTGTTGGAGGAGGCATTTTGTACTACCGTCATGGAACCGAAGTGAAAACCAGGGCTCTCCGTGAACTCAAGGATCTCTCTGCTGAGGATGCAGCTCGAATGGCTCGAGGTGTTCTGCGAGCAATTGAAAAGTTCTCTGCCATCAACAACGAGTAAAATAGGAAGGACTACAAAAACAAAAGATACTTGGGTACTTGGGCAACACAAATATTAATGATGACGATGACTGAAACAAATTCAACAAAACAAACAAGACGTTCATATCACATGAATTTTTCCTGAAAGACACCGACATTTTTAATTGGAGGGGTTCTTCTTCTGTACAACTTGTTTATATTTACTTTTCCAGAGATTTTTTTGCATTATTTGAGTTCTATACAGAACATTATGGTAGTTTTATTACTTGATGTAAAAATAACAATCAATCAATATTATTATAGAATAATGTATTAATTAAAATAAAATAATAAAACGTAGTTTTGAAATAAAAAGATTCTTTGTTTAACAATTTCACGCATTATCAAACCAAAAACAGGAGATCGGCATTCTTCCTTTGCCCTACTGAACTACAATCGAAGCAGATTTTCCGGGAACAGAGAATGTTTACTCTCTCCATTTCATCAATGTTTGCCAATACGCTTTAAACTAACGATTTGATGTGAATCCCGGGCATGATAATGATAATGGGCACATTTGATTCATTGGGGGATGTTCCATTTGAAAATTGGGTCTTAAGAGAAATATCCCTTTGTTGTTTTTGTTTGTTGGATTTTTTAAACATCTACATCACCAAGTCTAAAGAGAAGAGGGGAGGTGAAGAAAAAACCAAATGTCCGAATCAAACCAGTCGAACCCGTTTTCCCCATTTTAAGACGATGACACATTTTATGCTAAAGAAGTACCCAAACAATGTAAAACACAAGAGTTCTCCCTTCAGCGTCATCGTCCTGTGCCGAGAAACTTATCTAAAGTACAAAAAAATGAGAAACAGTGTTATTTACCTCTTGTTTTGTATACGCTTATAGGAGAAGTAAGAAGGTGGAATTATTGGAGTTGTTATGTTTCAACATTCATCATTATCACTATTCTTGTACCGTAATTTTATTCATCCTCTTTGATACCACTGACTGACTGACTCGCAATAAGTAAGTAAGAATAAGAAAGAAGAGAATTATTATTTTTTCCTAGTTTGTAACTAGTTCTTTCTGTTCAGGACTATATTGCAGTTCATAGGTAAGCATATTGTGTACTTACTAACTTACGCACGTATCTACAATGCGGGAATGAACAAAATTGATTATGTTTTGGCGAATACGTTACAGAAACCTCTCTGGTTCTGGTTACCGAATATAATATCCAACTTTTATAATGCCCACAGCTTTAAACTTTGTGAATGTTGTCATTGAACTTTTAAAGCGGATATTACATCTGTCGGCATCATGAATAATACTTGCGCTCCCTATTATACTTGGATTAAAACGAACAGCAACTTTGCAGTTTTTAGTAAGAGTACTTAGTGTGTGTGTATGTGATTTGGGAATGTTCAGCATCAAGTTCAACAAATTTGCGTAATGAATCAGAATTTCATGAACTTAAATTGAAAAAATGTATTTAATTTCGAAGGACTCACCAAACTACATGAAGCATGCTAATATACTGTCAGCGCGAAATGAAGTTTGCCATCAGCGATTTACCACTTTAAAAAAATCATCACAATTAAAAATTTTATTGCAAATGTGAAACTCTCCTAATTTAGATTAATCTCTGATCATCGGAAGACAAGGAAAATCATACATGTAAAACCAAATTATGTAGCTGTGTAGCCTTTGACAGATAGAAGTACACATATATATTTTTGAACGTCGACAAGACATACTGTACGCAATAAAAAAACTGACATTAATTTACCTTTCTCATGCTTGCATACATAATACAATGAAAAGAAAAGTGACTTTGATTGAATGCAGATTTTTTTGGGATTAGTAGAGCCATGGCATGAAAAAAAATGAAATTGTTTCGTGATGTGGTTATGCGTTACAATTTACAATACAGAAATTGATCTTACCTTCTCTTCATAACTCATAAAGAAAGACGGATAAGCAAAGGTTTAAAAACGCTTTTGAAGAATGAAAGTTTGTAAGGGTCATAAAGGAAGTTGTATTTTCATTTAGGAAATATAAACTTTACATTGTGCTCATTAAACACTTTTTTTTAAAGATCTGAGAGTAAAGAAGGATAATGATGTAAATGGAAAGCTAAATTTCAAAGTCGAATTGCACTTAATTGAAATGAGGTGATGTACTAGAGTGGCTAGAGTAGTACATGTTTAACAAGTTGATTGGCCGTTAAAAAATATGTATAATGCACAATGCAATCCAACGTAATTTTATTGACTACAACAATTCTTCGAGAATCATCGGTTGATTGGGTATCGTAGGGAAAATTTGAAAAAAATATATGTGTATGAACAAGAGTACGTGAGGAAGTCGAATTGCACGTACGTTTATTCCGTGTATGTATTTCACTCTATCCAGCGTAAAATCCATAAATGAAAAAATAACACCCATTAAAAATGTCTAACAACTAAACTTAATTAGAAAAGCTAGTTCTAAAGTTGTAAAATTGAGCATAAATAATTGCATTCTCTAAATTTACAAAGTACTTTTTGTAAGTAGGTACCTTAATCTACAAATAAATAGTACGAAAATAAATAAAATTCAAAAATAAATAATTAAAATTTTAAAATTGTCTTCAAGAATTCACAGAAAGTTTGCCAAGGATGCTGGAACATTTATACTTTTCACAATTGTCCTTCTCTCCATTTCTCAAAAGTTTTATGGCTTCCTTCAGGGTTTCCTTGTACTCGGATGGTGTGTAGGAACTCAAGGTCCTGCAAAGAAAAAAAATCAGGGCGACAAATAAGCCGTTAGATTAAACACATTTATGTACCATCGATCTTGAGTCTGATTTGATTTAAGAATGTATTTTAGCAATCGTTATAAGCGTTGATAACAAATTTTGCGAGACGACTTGACCAAGCGAGTTCTCCTAGGCAAGTTTGCGTAAGAAATTCGGTAAATATTTTCATGAAAGCGGAGATGAGATGATGATGATGATGATGAGATGAATGGTAAGTAAACATATTAATTTACAACGTACATTTCGGTACTTAATGGGGAGAATTAAAATATTTCTTGTCTCAGTTTACAAGGGATATAGTTTTGCCACTGAACCGACAACCTCATTCAAAGCTCAAAGTCGACTACTCATCATCATTCCTGGGTTTAAAAATTAAGTTAGAGGGGAAATAAGGATTTTAGGATGCGGGCAAGTTCTGTATGACGTATTTTTGCAGACCCAATCCAAGCCAGATCAGGATCAAGTTTAAAGATGATGCAAGATGAAAGAAGTAATGTAGTAATAATACGAATCGATATTCGAAACGAAAGAGTCGGAAAGCCAAACCAGCCCAGGGAGAGTTAATAGGTACCTAGCAAGTGTGTTTAGTGTAGATTGGTTTGAAAGGAGGAGGATTAAAAAAACGTCTGGTTCTGGTTTCTCCTCAGATATACAACGAGGGAACCGAGCGTAAAACATGGAAATAGGATAAAAATCCTGAACAGATACCCGAGCTCCTACATACCTGGCACGACACTGAAAAAAATTCCTTCACATATTCTAATTTTCCCTGTCAGTGTGAGATGATATGTAGGTAAGCCTGATTTTGAGTGGTAAAATGAATTTAAAGTGGTCCCTGAAAAATCAGCTTCATCTGTTCCCCTAAAAATTCCGTTAGACAACACAAGGTCGTACATATTGGTATGGATAGCATGTGAATTATGTAAATGCACCTGACACTTGCATGTATGCATACGAACTTTTTTTATATTTTCCGAGAGAATTAATTCATTCGTTTTTCTCGTACTCAAATTGTTTTGCTGAAAGTTACTTAAGTAGGACGGCATGGCGTGAATTCTTAATAAACTGGAATTTCTTGCGGGACCTGCCCTAGAAATTGTTACCAAAACAATGAATATTTAAAGATAAGCATTTCAATTCATCATTTTTCTATAGTTTAAGTGGGTAAAGTTGTGCAATGCTACCATGAAAACTCTTAACAGTAAAGAAGCTATGAATTTTTGTAAAGGAAATTCTCCCATTACAAAGAATGGGGATAAACAAGGACTGGCATTCTACAAGCAAGTATGGAGCCTAGGCATCCTGGATTTACATATGAGAGGAAATCAAAATAGCATTCAAATGCAGATACTCAAATAAAAATTCATGATCACAACTCAACCTCTAAAAATCTTTTGGTTTTGGATTTCCCTATAAAACAGTCAAAGTAAACAAAAATATCCGAGCAAGGAACATAATAAATGCTTACGATTAGACTATGTTCCAGTAAAAAGCAGAGATTTAGAAAAACACGGGTCATTCGAGTTTATCTTTTATTTAAAGAATACTTCTTTTTTTTAGTTGAGTATTACCGTAACCCAAATTAGTCATTCTGTGCGAAAAAAAACATGTACATCATCGATCGTCCTCAGCATGATAATCGTACTTGTCTTTAGAAGTAATCTCGTGCACGTTTCTTTAAACGTAAGGAAGCATTAATCGTAGTCGCTCAAATTTGTACTATTGCCAAGAAAAATTTTCTGTCATGAGGATATTTACATTTTAGCGGTCATTACCACATTACATTGTCTACACCAACAGTAAAAACATTTTTTTGAACACGTCAGCACACTACATTACGTACTTTTTTGTTTTGCAAAATATACACAACTACCAGTTTCAGAATGGCTAATACCTACGACGAAAAAATGATACGATAGAATCAGATTTTTCTATTAGGTAATCTCATCTCAACTTTTCAATGCATGCATCATATCATATCATCATCATCAACATACCAAGTCATGAACTTGACTCGTAATTTTGAATAATAAATTTTCTCCATTTATCGTCTTGGCAATTTTCCGAAACACGCTGACTACGATCGAACATGCACATTTTATCTTCAGCTCAACTCAACTCACCTACATTTAGGCCTAAGACGTAAGCCAAAAAAAAGTGTAATATAAACAGGAAGCCGATGAAAATCAAACTCCGCGAGATGAGATTCACTTCACCTGTTTGAGCTTGATTTGAAAAACAAAAGCTTTTCTACTCATGCCCAACTTTACACACAGCATTACATATAGACCATTCTATATACCATATATAATATAAAGTAGGTCAGCAGTATTAGAATCATCAGAGCGAGATAAAATTTGAGAAATAAGAATTCTAATTCCTGCATACCTCTAATTGTTTCGATTTTCTGCGTTCATAATCAATACGCTCTAAAGTGCGGAATTTACTACCGCCTTATTCTAATTTGCTCCATTTTAATTAGCGGCTTGCACGTTGAACCAAAAACTTAAAAATGATTTGTACTATGTATTTATTTGAAAGAATGATTTTTGCTAATAATAACTTTTACGGATGTTGGGAAACACCTGTTCTGCCCACATTTAGCCACCTGTTAAATTCTTTCAATTGTCGTCATCTTTTGCAAAAAAAAAATGTTAATGAACGATACAGGGTTAATATTAATGGGCACTGGGCCAAATTTCAAATGTGTGTGGTCACCGAAGAAAAAAAAATCACCGTTCTTTTCTACCCGTCTCATCTACAAAATACAAATCGCTGTCGACAGTCCAGTCCAAGTCAGAGTGGACGTGCCCCCTTTGCTTCAGAGTGTAATATACATAGTTTCACCATTACTAGAAAACAAGGATTATCGTCTCATTCAAATGAAGGAATCCAGTTAGGGCAGGATTAAATTAGTAAGTTAACTTTTTTTTTTGCTGGCTTACAGAGATGATGTGCCCCATAATAATAACAGCTATTTGCGCATGTACTCACAATTACAATTCATTTTAAGTGCAATTTCTTTCTCTCTCCGTCTTATGCGCCTCTGGTGTTTCGCCAATGAAATACGAACACTTCTTGTTAAGTGTGCATAACTATACAGACATTGTTTGTAGTAAACCAGACTAGAGCATTTTTTCATCATCCTCCTTCATTTCATCCAATTTTTGAAATGGCTTATCTGTTGCGGTAGGCGAAATGGCTATGTTATATGCATTTTGACGTGGTCAACCAAAATATATTACAGCTTTCCTTTTTACCACCTGCTGAAGAACAACGGTGAGGGTGAGACATTGAGTTCCTTGCGAGAAATAATTTGTCTAAAAAGTTTTTATCGATTGCTTTATCAACAATGAATGCTTACTCGTCCTCTCGAGTCCTGTCTGCGGCATGACATTCAAACAAAAGCGGCATGCAAATATGAGGAGAAAAAACTTTTTGACGTGCATATAAATGTAAAGTAGTGTAAAGGAAATCCATATTTCTTGTAAAAGTTTATTTTATATGATATATGATGATATTGATCATGAGATGTGTTTGGATTTTGTCAAAAGTCTCTCACGTTTCGTACTTATGTGCACGCACACTACTCTCGTCGTCACTCGTCATCATATCGAAACCCCATCATCATCACCATCTTGGAGTGTGTGGGGCACACATCCATGTAATGTAGACAAATAGTGGGTTAGTCAGAATCAACACAAAATAAGTTTGAAAAAAAATGAAAAAACCTTTTTTACTTTCATTCATGTTTTTAAGTGTCTAGCCCTTTAACCATTACACCCTCAAACATTTCTTCACGCACTGTACTGCAATTCAATTTTTTCCTGAGGTGAAGGGAAATGATGACGATGTCAATTCAATTGCAATGTTAGGGTATGTGAATCTTAGGCAAAGAGTCAAAGTAAGAAAGAGTTTTTCTCAATGAAATCAAATTTTTATACTCATATCCAAGAATCTAAAAAAGCTGCAGTTTGATATTGAGTAGATGAGCATTTTATGGTGTCAAGAGAAAATTATTCTTCGTCAATGGCACACCTGTCTGGCTCTATGTCTCAGGAAGGAAGGAAAAACTCATATGCACCTGTTGTCACCAATTCGCCAAAATGAATTTTGGGAGTGAGTCATTCTCACGATACACTATAAAGTATAAACATATTCATGTACATAAAAACTTGAATACTTCTCTTGAATAGCATGAATACGCTCATACATTTTCGAATTTTTATGAATCAAGTTCCTATTCGAAACGTTTTTCTTTGAAATGATGCAATGCAGTAGTCAAATATCAAGTAAGCCCAGTTAAAGTAATTTAATGAAAAACACTTGAAAAAGAGTGTGATCTGTTTTGACCTTTGAATTTTTAAATTCAGTAAGGGACGAGCTTTTCAATTCAATACCGAGCAACCTACAAATTTACTTAGGCTGTCAAAACTGGAGCAGATGCAAAAATACTTAAAGACGAGTCGTAACATTTTTAACGAGTGCATAAAATCTCTCGGCCTTTTCTTGAGTCTAATAAGTTTCATTGAAACCCCCATTCAACACGTATGCATACATGTTACGGATGAAATATATTTTGAAAAAAATATTCCAAAATATTTTTATTGCTTTTCTGGTGAGGCACTGCACGATGTTTTCCTCGCAAAAATAGGGTAAAAACCTGAGTGGGTGTACCTCTATATTTAAATAAGACATTTTCAACATTTAACTAATGTAGTAGTAATACCTAAGAAGCATTTGAACAAAAGAATAGGCAAAAACAATAGCAAAACAGTTAAAAAAGGTAGGTCAAAAGTCTTCTAAAAACGCACGTCTTCATGTGTTTGCTTTTGGCAAGAAGCTACTGCAACAATTCGATATGATCCTATCCGCTTTATGGCTTGTTTTGTTTTGAGCACTGACTGAAACGAGGTTTATTCAGTGAGGGCCTGAAACACCCTTTCGTAAAATGGTAAAAAATAAAAAGATTCATCATCACTTTCTTTTTTATAGGTGGTAATAATAATCAGGTGGAATACTGCATAGTGTTTGCACAAGAATCTTCTGAAATTTAGTTTGCAAAAAGCGCAATCCTATTTGCCTAAACAATAGGATTGCACTGTTTGCAACTAAATTTCAGAAGGATTTTTTGGTACATGAGAACAGGACTACATTACTCATTCATTCATAAACTCGCCGCCTCGCCTACTATTTAGTAGTGCATTCTTTTGCATCCTTAAAGACGAAAAATTAAAAATTTACTGCTGCCGTCATCTTCTCAAATGACATGATAGCTAATTAAACACTACAATTACTACTAATGTAATATGACATATAAGATGTAAGATAATATAAGATATTGTGACAGGCTTACTTAATGTCAATACCTCGATTATTTGCCTGCATTGATATTGTTATTGGCTCATATTTTCAATTCAACTTACACCTGCCACAGAAATTGAACTGAAATTTTTGTTTTATACAATTTTTCAATATCCTAACTATACTAATTCTTTCGTTTCCCAGACTTACATGATGGACATAATTAATTCAAATGAAGTCAAGTCCATACCGGGAATACTGCCTACGTAAATTGTGTCAGTTTGACTCATTTTATTTCAAAAATCAGTTTCCAATGTACCGATGTAATATGTAACAAATTTGGTTTTAAATTAGTAACACCTGCACTTATGGTTAGTTTTTTCCTCTTCCTTCATGCTCATGGTTTAGATGTGCATTAAATTTCATTTCATTCAAAATCATTCATACTTACGAACGATGAATGCACACATGCACCGAAGCGCTAAGTCTTACATTTTGGAGGTTTATTAGTCATCTCAAATCTGCATCTTTGATTATAATCATAATAATTTCTTTGCACTATGCAAAGTAAACTTGTTCTGTTCAAAATATTTTCCTCTGCTACAAATAGATTTTATTTTCGTAAGTCTAATCTAAAATCACATACTCATTGAAAGCTAGATCTGCGCCAGACTGAAATAGGATGGATAATAATAGGGAGGGTTAGCTTATTGATTCTGACCCTGTTTATCATCTCTATTTTTTGGCGCAACGTTTTACATAAAAATATAATTCTCTTTCAAAGATTATCTATTTCTTCATCTTTCGTGATTTATGCTTCTTTTATCAGGAAAAAACGAAGTTAGTAAGTAATAGACTCAGATGTAGTACCACAAATCACGTTTTTAATTCACTCGTAATAATAATACTCATCAAAAACGATTTACATTTTTAAAACAATGTGTAGTAGTTACATGCAGATTGTCTGCCTTTTATCAGTTTTTTTTTCAAAATCGGTATTTAAAAAAATCTATTGAAATGGGCTTACGTATAAAAAAACACAACCTGATGAAAATCATAATAATCTTTGCTTTTTAAGAGAAAGATCGCATTCAGTGGCCAAGTTTTATTCAAAAGGGAAGAATTGAAGGATATATACATGCGAATTGATATTAGTGCTAAAATTCATCAATTCATGTAAAACGGATGTTTCCTTGCAAATTCCGAAATTGGAGTTCCCCCCGAAAATGTGTTTCGATATGTTCACAGCTTATGATCACAGACATGCTGATATAAGTACTAGTCAGTCAATTCGATTAAAAATTCACGAAAGAGATGAAAAGTTACAAACTACATTTTCTCTTTTGACGAAAAAAATTCTAGTTAACTTCATGAATGATTAACTAACCTCTGATGCAACACAAGATGTGTTTACCTTCCACCTGCAGCAGAGTCCATACTTTCCACCATCATTAACATGGTGTTCATGAATCATAAATGATAGTCAGGAGAAAATTTTGGTGTGTGGTAGGAATACCTAAATGACTGATGAAAGTTGTAAAATTGGACAATCTCACGTCCATTAAAAATTAAAAGTTTTTTTTCCTTTCCTACCAAACCAGCCATTTGAAACAGAAGATGAAAGAAGATCATATTATAAGCGAAATCGATACCTACCTACGGCTACATGATATGAATAAATGGCAGCATAGTTTTATACTAAAAAAAACTACTAATGGACATTTCTTTGTTAAAGGAGTCTATTGAATTTGAAAAGAACTGGCGGCGAGTTGGCAAAAAGGATAGCAGGCTACTCTTAACAAAGATGTAAGCATCTGCGATGCAGTGCTTCGAAGTAGGTATGTACATAATTTTCACCAAAAACTTATTTTACAAATTGAACGTTATTAATCGATAGTGTGATGGTACTATGTATACCACTTCGAAATTTCTGTGGAAATGGAAACCTATTTTATTTGTGTTCCAGTGAATGTTAGTTGGTATGGGGTAAGTATATGAAACAGCGACTACTGACCACAAAAACTGAATGTGCAATTGTTCATGAACATAAAATTCAATGCCAATGCAATATAAAAGGTAGACTTACGATTCAAGACTATTCAAGCTGAGCAGACTGCCGCTGTTGCTGGACGAGAGGATGTCAAACTGACTACAAAATCCTCGAACTTTGCATGTGGCGTAGTCAACGCATTCATATTTCTCCAGGGCACGTCCAACCGTGGATGTCACCGTGTCTATGTAGGGCTTTGGAAGTTATACAAAACAAAATGAAACATCACTTAATATTTGAAAAACATGAATAACCTTCATTTATACCTGATAATCCGTGTATGATCCTTTCAAACTTCTAGCGATTGGGGCAATTCTAAACTCGAATGCTCCAAGAACAACATACAAAACGACAAAGATAGGCCCAGCTAAACCTATGAGAATGAGAGGTATTAAAATGTAATCAATAGAGCCTTTAACAGGAACAGGCGGGGGAGGCAAAGGCCCAGGCCCACCACCTCCAAATCCACCCCCAAAACCTCCACCACCCGGAGGAATGTCTCTCAAAGCTGCTGGAAGATTGCCATTTTGTGATTGCTGCTGTTGACCAAAATAATACTGTTGGTCATTATTATTATCCCCATCATCTTCATCATTTTCATCATCATCTGTGTCATTTGCATAGTGTTCGTGATCATGGTTATAATTGCTGTAAGAATCATCATCATCCATCATGTTCATCGCCTCATCATCATCATCATCATCATCCGTTTCGTCGTATGGTTGGTAGGTGTCTGCTCGAGAAGTTAATATTTTCCTTTTTCCCTGTTTCTTCCTTCGAGTTGTTGACTTTTGGATCCCTGACACTGGCCCAGAAGAGTGTGGTGATTTTGCTGGCTGACCTTGGAAAGATACGTTTTGATTATTCAGTGAGGAGCCGGGTGCAAGCAGCTGATAATGTGTAATTGGATTACTGTATCGTGGGCGTGTGTAGGACAATGTGGAGTTACGCTTTTGGATAGAATTCCGGTGTTTTAGTGCATTCTTCTCACTTGGCCGTAGTCGGTTTCCTCCTCCAGCAGCGGAGACATTTCCCCACTGTTGTTTCTGAGAGTTTGGAGTTTTCTTTGATGAGCTTACAATATCTCCGTTAGCTGGAGAACTAGCCAGAGCTGCTCCTCGCTGCGAAACTGCTGGAGGGGACGGCAAAAGATTTTGTTGAGACGTTTGCTGACTAAGACTCTGGTAAGCTCCATTTTTATTGTTATTATTAATGTAGCCACTTCTCCAATCCTGATTTTGTTGAGGTTGTTGATACGGAGCATACGATGTGGGAGTTAAAGCAGCCCCGAATGAATTTAGATTCAGATAGGGGGAACTTGGGAACTCATCATGTCTCCGTGCTGCTGATGCTGATGTGCTGGACACTGTTTCCAGATTAGCACCAGCAGATGAGAATCTATTACTACCACTATTACTACTTAAACTACCACTGCCACCATTAGACACTGGATCATTGTTTTTTTGATGGGCTAAAACAATTCTGTCCAGGTGCTCATGGTCATTCGTGTGAAACTGGTAGGAGAAACTGGGAACAACGGAAGCTATAGAACCATCGCCTCCATTTCTCGAATTTTTATTCTGTTCACTAACTGAACTAATGCCACTATTTAAACGAAAACTATTCTCTGAACTATGTTGCTGAAGGGTAAAAGAACTCCCGCTGAAATTAGTGCTTGTACAATGTACATTCTTTAAATGGTTTATGTGTGTAACTAGTATCAGCAGCACCAAAATTCTCTGAAGAGGAATCATTGTCACCAGGTAGTAGTAGTAGAACGTAGCACTTTACAACCTATTTTTAGAAGCCTTTTTCCAAGAAATAAGTAGCACACACTACTTAAAAGTTTCTTTTTTCTATCTTTCCTTTAAAACCTCCAATGCATGGTAATCTCGATGATCGGATTATATTTTTCAAAAAACTGTACCATTCGTTTTTCACTTCCTCCCATTCTGAAAATTAAAGAATATGATTTTTTTAGTAGGAAATGGGTATGAAAAAAAAAAAACAGAAAGTGAAAATAACAATAGGTTTCCACTTCCACTTGCTGGATTCAACCACAATGTTTGTCTAACAATTGGAAAATGAGGCGTACTGAACCTCATTTCATGAAGAGCTTTACCATCAAAGGAGGAGATCATATATTTTTATGGCTAGCTTTTCTACAATGTCCACAGTTAAATGAAGTGATCTTAATGGTCGTCATTCATGATATACAGCAGCAGCAGGTAAACCAGTCGGCAAAAAAAAGCTCAGGAAATGGTGATGATGGACGTTTGAAGCACTGATAGGAGTGCAAAGAATGAGCACCATGGATATATTTTGTATTTTTGTTTCATTGGAACGAATGCGAAAACTAAATCGAATCATCATGTATAATATAATTTTAACGATGAGTGACGTAGTAGGAAGGAAAATCTGATCTTTCTTGTACAAATCATTTTCTGTAAATTTAAGTCATGAATAAATATGTCAGAGAGGAAAAGGGTGCAGTGTGTCAATGTGGTCAGCAGCAGTTTAACTAGACATGAATGCATATACATCTATAAATATCTATTTCGGAGGACCCGAGAAGAACCTTACCGTAATGCAATCCTCCTTGCCCAAACTTTTCAAAGTGATGTGTTTGTGACTAGTTACGTTTGATGAAAGCGACAGAAATGCATGTACATATCTCCACATTCCATCTAATAAGTATGAAAACAAAACTGAGCAATGCAGAACAAACAAATCATCAGGATCCTGCTGATCTTCACGGCATGATCCTCTTTAAACACGGATAAGTAGAGTAACAATATTGCACTTTTGGAGTCTCTGACTGGACCTGAAGAGTGAAATTGATACTTTTGAGACTCACTATGAGGCCTGGTAATAAGATATCAGTTAATGCGAAAGGAAAGAAAATCTATTACGCTACGATGCATTATGAGAACCTATAATTATCATCATCATTTTCTTTATGTTATTGAAATATATTACTTGAGTCACTGACTTGATTGAAAATAAGTCAAAATGTTCATTCATTAAGTTCATAATCATCATCATCATAATAATTATCACTAAACTGATTCAATTCGGTTTCAAGATTCCGTTACAATAGAAAACCATAAGCGACATAGAAGAAATAGGTATATGTATTGGTTAAAAATGCCATGATAATTATGCAGAAGCTGATGGATGACAAAGTGAAACTAAATGGTGATAATGAAAAGCACAAACAATTTCCCTCCGAATGACAGACTTGCGTCCAAATGTGTCTTAGAACAAGTTGATTCTTTCATCAACATAAAAAACCTTTTTGCTCATTATTGCAAGTAACTCAAGTATTGCATCGGAACGAAATAAGTATGAGTTAGGTATTATTATCGCAAGAATAATAATAACAAAAATGATAATGATCTTAAAGACGAAAAAAATGAGTTGCAGACAAAACTCTTGTTCTCTCTCTGTCTGACTCTGATTATCATTTTATTCTTCGTCTCATAATGTTCGTGTAGCAAATCATTAGCGATGAACCTTACTCCACATTAAAAACTCTTCGTCGTCTTTTCTGTCCCTCTTTCTCTGTACAAATCACTTCATTAGCGTTTGACAGAGAAATGCTCTTTTCATAGCTGGCCAAATGACACGTCTCCTTTTCATCAAGTGATCTTGATATTCATCATCGCAATAATCTTGCACTCCTTACGACTACATGACTGCATTGCATTAATGTAGTGACTAGAGAGAGGTCGGTTTGTAGCGGGGCTGTTTGCTCTACAGGGGACTAATCAACCTACATATATTCCTCTCGTATCCAACATTTATCCTTCTTTATGGGAATAAGAAATCAATCCAAAAATTAGATCATTTTTAAAGAAAAAAAATCAAGACTGGTTCGTATCATAGGATAATTCTTTCAGTGTTTTGCTCCACTTAAATTTCGTTTTCTCAAGTCTTCTTCAATGAATGGACCATGACATTGACACAAAGATCATTTCATGAATGAAGTGCGAGCACGAATGAGATGCAATAAACCAAGCCAACAAGCGGCGAGATTTTTTTTCAACTTCGATCGATTTCACGCAAAAAAACGATAGCCGAAAGAATAGTTGATAGTTGAAAGAATGAATCTATAGAGAAGGCAGTAGTAAAACCGAGAATATCCATCAAGCACTTAGAATTTCTCAAAGGGTTAGTCATATTCTTGCCTCTCGCTCTCTTTTGCTCTCGTTTGATCCAACCCTGAATCCATGTAATGAAATGTCAAGGTCAAAATTTGTCTTGTGGCATTACAATTGAGAAACTCACATGTTGAAAGTAACTTCTTCCGATATTGCCTCGTTTCCTTGTGAAAACAGAATGACACTAGGTAGGAATTTTAAAGTGTATTTTCTATCTCAAAAACACTTTTCCTTTTTTTCCTCTCACTTCAAAAGTCTCTCCACACGTTTCACTGAAGGAGATGTGCAGAGAAAAGTTGGGAAGTTTAATTGGGAGTACTCGTGGGGACACTTTTGAAAGAATAACATGTGCTAGTACCTTAACCCTTCGTTTGTAAAAGTTCACCTGAAAGTCACTAGAAGATTTTTTTTACCTTGATGTTCCCTTATTTCTCACAACACTAGAGTCCATTAAGAGCAGTTACGAGTGAAAAACTACGTCAAACTTTCTCGTGACTTTTATTTATAGCCGCGGTCCTCGTAGATGAAATTTGGTCAGTTAGTCGTTACAAGCTTACACGAAAGCATGTACATCAAGCTTAATGAACTACAATTTTACTTCTCTTGTAGTCCATTTGTAAACAGAAAGCGTTTCTACTTTTCCACATGTTCATGAGAAGGAAGATGCTCTCCTTTTTCAAATATCTCTGATTTTATTTTTCTCGCAATTTTCTTTGTCGTAACTTATACCGTAAAATAACTAATGGCTCATTCTCTATTAATATTGCATACTCCAAACCTACATTGCATGACAATGCAATGTGTCCTCAGGTTTTAGATGGTTTACGGGAAAGTGTGATGATTTGCTTTGCCATTTTTGTTTGTTCAGTGGGAAAATCTATCACATTCGTTTTCGCGAATGAGGAGAGAGACATCGAATACTACGTTCCGCAAGTTTGTCGCCTTTGCACAAAAAAAGTTAGTATGTGTGTGCACATCAATGAATTGAGCATGAAATTGTCAGTGATTTTCTTGCTAATTAGAAACTTGTGAAATATGCCGTCACAGCTCATTTTTACACACAAATGTCAAAGGTTAGTGACCTAACATATAAATGCTGCGAACATGAAATCTATCTTCTTGTTTGAATTTCTCGTATAAGTAATTTATGAACTTTATGGCTTTTTAATATTTTGACCCCTGCCACTCTTAATCATGTAATGTAATGAAACAATGTTCATCCATGACCAGCACATTGAATGGATCTTTTGAAAAGCACATAAATGTAAACTTTGATAAGATAATCTTTATCATTTCGTGTTTCATGGATGTTTTAAATTGTTGCCGACTCCACACTTGGTAAGCAGTGACGCTAGCAATTCAGTTCAGTCCAACCTGATTAAATACTACCCTGATACCCAGTGCCCCGAATATAATTTTTATTTTTAAAACAAATTACAATACTAAAGTATCTAGTTAATGTATTTTTTATTAAATGGGAAAGACGATTAAACGTCATGGAATCTTTGGGAGTTTAAAACTCGAAGTCACTGATTAATCAGCAAGTATCCATCATTTAATCTAGCATATCGCTATTGTTCTAATTGCAATGAAAATTGATTTTGGACTAGTCATTGTTGCTTCCAGTTAGTGTGCAAATATGTAAATATCACATTTCGCCGACCAACAATCTCCACGCCTTGTAAGCCTGATATGATTTTACATTTTCTGAGAAACTTAAAACAGCTTTGTTGAGCTAGCAGAAACATCCCGCTTCGTTTTTTTCAGGTTGCTCTTCTACTTGTATTTTGTTAGTGAGGGTACGGATAGTCATTTTCCACGAAACTCATTGAATGCATTCTCACGGTTTCCACTCCACATCCATTTTTATCTGCCAACCGATACACAAACGCGGCGCTGGTAATAGGAAAAAGTCGTTGCTCTTTCAAATCAACTTCACCAACAATATCGGTTTACTAAAATAGAGTATTACTTACTTAAAAGTATTGTTTTAAAAATGCTTCCAATTCGCCACAAAAATAAATATATACTAAACAGCTAATGATCCCCTCATTATCTTTTTTGGAGGAGTGACAGGACAAGACGGTAGAAGTGAAGCATCACTTTTCATATTTCATGGTATATGGATATAGTTTATTAGCTACTACTGCATATTTAGCTTAAAGGGCTCACTCATGAAAGCTTTGCATGGACGAAACACTCACAATCAGTCAGTCGCGCGTTCATCAAATCAGCGATCATGAAGATGACTCTGACAATGCAATGATATGATAACGATCATTATCCTATCAACAATTAAGGTTCATTGCTTGTCTTTTTTATTCTTCCTCTTTACAAAAGTTGTACCCTAATTTAAATGAACAAGACAAAGTACAAAATTTGTTGAAATGCAAATGACGCGATGCATTATTTTTAAAGACCAAAAGTAAATGGAAACTTTTCAAGGAGAGAGTACTGGAACCAAAAAAAAACTCGATCATCAGGTCAATGTGTTATGACGATAGTAATGTGCTTAGGTAATATGTATGTCTGTA
This sequence comes from Seira musarum, assembly GCA_027743895.1. Lineage (NCBI taxonomy): Eukaryota > Metazoa > Arthropoda > Collembola > Entomobryomorpha > Entomobryidae > Seira > Seira musarum. The sequence goes on along the minus strand of JAHZMX010006287.1, from coordinate 46,648 downwards.
GGTATGTTTTGGTGAATTGCATTTCAAACATTCACACAATTTGTATGAATGTAAATCGAACATATTATTTATTGTAGGAACTTAGGACACGACATGTTTTCCACCTAATGTCCATATCTCCTTTCATCAGGATTGCTCTGTTTTGCAATTTTTTTACTCCCTTTATGATCAAGCATCAACGGTCTAAATCTGTGCGTCCACAACAAAAGCAAAAATCAAATATTTGCCAAAGGTTGTTTAAATCAGTTCTCTGATTTTGTTTCCTTTGATCTTCCACAAAAAATGCAGTCAGTGTGAAATAGATCAGTGGGTCTGGAGGGCGACAGCAAACGCATTGATCAAAGTAGATTGGCCCTATGGCATTAATCATATTTTATTTTTTTGTATGGAGAACTTCTTTGACTGTTCTTTTAATGTGGATGTGATAGTTATTCGGCAATCACCACAAAGTGTCATGTAGTTTTTAAGCATCTCTTTTTTTAGCATATGTACATCAGTGACGTGCGTGTAAATTTCGGAGAACCTGATTTAATGACATATATAATATGTGTTGCTTGCTGGAATTATATTCATTCAATGTTCATTTTCAAAAAAAGTCATCACTCATGTATTATTATGAAATCGCTGACAAGAAAAGCAAATTTTCCCGACTGCCATTCGATTCTTACGTCGACTGACGCTACTCTACATGGAATAATTTCTTACTTATTTTCATTTTCCATAGCTTGAAATTTTAGGAAATTGTGCGACAAAGTAAATTTACAAAATGTTACGGATTCTTTTTGATGAGAAAGAAAATTATTCGTATGACTTATGAACATTGCTGTTTATATGGCAGATAAAGTGTTTTTCTTGTAATAGTCTCTCTATTTCTTTCGTCATTATTATTGTCTCGGTATCACTCTGGCTGGAGCCTTGAGAATTCCAATGCCGAAACAAACTGGTTGTTCTCGACTTAAAAACATTACTAATATTTAGTTAGCAAAATACTTAGCTCGATTTGATTCCTTTGTGAAACATTTAGATAAAGTTTTTTTTCTTTCTGAAAAACAAAGGTATTCAACTTTAGTATATGTACAATTGATGCCTGAATGATTGTGAGGGTGAGCAATTATTGAAGTTTAACATTAATAGTTCCTAGGTAATAACGATAAAACGTATTCTTTTTAAGTACGTGACTTTGTAATACGAGTAAACTAACATTGGCGTTTCGTATGAAACAACTGGAGCATCTACTTCTTTTCAAGTGTGATAATATGGTGCACATTATGAAATAAAAGTATGGATAAAGTGTTACATTCAATTTCTTTTAGACGTCTTAAACACATCGATATTCCAGTCGGCCTCTGCAAGAAGCACTTACTTGAAATCATAAAGTAAGACATTAGTCAACTCCTGTGTTAGCTCCTGATTGTACTAGGTCTCCACTGAAGAACGGATTCTTCCAAGCGAGTTTATAAGAGGGAAAACGTTCTTTATCATTAAAAATTTGTTGATGAATTTTGCATGAAAATCAAGTGACTATCGTCTTAGTATCAAAACAATTTGTTTTATTTTTTCATTCAATCTCATAAAACAACAGACCGATAAAAATTTATACCGACAAAACGAATTTATTGATAGCAGTGAAGACTGTCCTCGAGGAAATTGTGCAATTTTTCATAGATGTAATACATTCGTTTTACGACTACTACTTGTATTCGGCGACAACATTTATTTCGCCTTGTGTTTGTGAAACCATTCAGTATTCCTTATTTTTTTGAGAATTATGCAAAGAAGAACATAAAAAGTTAGAGTGTCGCCGAACATATTTTCTTCTGACATTATTCGTTGATTTCGTTTATCCAAAAACTTTCTGATTTTGATTTGTTCCTTCGCGTATGTGACTTTTTCGTTTCCGTCCCAGCGACATTGGCTTGAAAACTCAAGGATCACTTCCAGGAAAATAAGTTGTACTAAAGTAACTTATTTTTATAGTTTTTGGAGGCAGAAGGACGTAAAAAATCTCGTTATGAGGTAAACATAAGCTTAATAATTTTTGTTTATTGCTTGGACATATATACACAGCAGGAGAATCACAATACATTGAATATTGGAAAGTAGAACAAGTAGACGCAAATCTGAGAATGAAAATACCACGAATGCATCATAGCTTGGCATTACTCTCGAATTTCGGAAAGTGGCAAAAAAGGAAACGTCAAAATTGAATTAATGTATTTTTTTACCTTTCGTTTCTCTACGTAACACTGTTATGTTACACTGGTCATTAGGGAGGGCCATTATATTGACGGGAAAAGGAATGGAAATGAGAGAAGAAAACTTTCTCGTGATTCTAAAGAAATAATATACCTAGTTTGATTGCGGTGAATTGGAAAAGAAAAATATGTCCATCAGTTTAACCCATCTTAACTCACGATCAGAAGCTAAAACGTTGTTAACGATAAGTACAATACAGTAGGTCCAGATGTACGTAATGCAGTTAGGCATAAAAATGGGCTTCTTTCAATTATTTATATTTTTGTTCCGTGTTCATTATAGTGAATGGCTAGACAGCATCCTGGCTTTGAAAATAGTGCCACTTGAAGAGGAAGTTGGTGACATAAAGTCATAAAGCATTTACATTTATTTGTCACCATCAAATCAACACAAGACCAAGTTCAACAAAATATTTGTTTAGATGATTGCCATCCTTATGTTCCAACCTAATCAGCAGTTTCTTTGGTGTTCTTGTTGGAGTTAAGTAAGTATAGCACAACAATCGCGTATGAAACAATTCTTGCATCACCATTATCACCTCATCAGCATAAAATTGATGATTCGGGCGTGATTGCAAAAACATCAGCGAAATATCAAATCCCCACCGAGATAAAAAAATAATGGCATTAAATCACTTCAAGCACGAAACATGTTTACTTTGCGAAACCAAATGCACCTTTCTATGAATAGTTAGTACCATTTTCCACTAAATCAATATTTTTCTCCATTGCTTCAACTTCATTTCCACTAGTGACAAATTGGCAAATAAAAAATAATTTTTATGTTAACATGTTGAAATGTTTAATAGAAACTGTTTATTTGGTCTTGCCTGATCATCATCATTGTCGGCACCATGCATTGGAAATTTTTAGTATTTGAGGAGTAAACCCGTCTTCCTCCTTTCATTGCAAAATAAAAGCCAATATAAAAAGGTCTTTTACTCTTTTACTTTGTGCTTGTGCTTAAGTCATGTATGGATCGAATGGAATGGATTTTCTCGCATGCGGATCTTCATCATTGAACCATCTCTCTCCGTAGAAATTTGTAACACCTGCATCTGCAAAGCGAAGTAATATTTCCCGGATGGAACTAAAAAAAGAATGAAAGCAGGAATAATCAGGAGATTGCGATGCTAGTGGCAGAAGATAAAGAGATCGTGTGTCAATGCATACATAGGTATTTCTAGCTGAAAAAGCATTTTTTCGAGCGTGATTGAATTTTAGGTAAAGAGACCGTTCTAGCAAACTAATTTTTTATTAGTACTTTATCTTCCATTCATGGTAATATCTAGTTAAGATACTTATACACGCATACATGCATTTCAATTTTGATATGGTTTTTACATGCATACCTATAGACTTAATGTTTGAATCCGATCTAAATTAGCGGAATACTAAGTAATTTTGCATGTACTTAAACCAATACAACGTACAACAATATGTCAATATTACGCATTTTCTTGTAATTCCCAAGAAGAAAATGATCTTATTTTTGTACCTCCCCAACTTGATTATTTTAAAGTTGTCCATAACATAGATACAGAATGTATGTGCGGGATGTGGATATAGAGAAAGAATTTAATTAAGTTACACCACCTAAGCAAATATCTACTTCTTTAATTCATTCGATCATTTTAATAATGGAATTTTCCACGTACCATAGAAATGTTTAGTTTCATACTGTAAAAATGGAGCTGAGTGGTGGTAGCTGTAAAATATACAATTTACTGGTATACATATCTTTAATCGAAGATAAAAATATTGATCTATGGTTCTCGGTGATAAAAAGCATATTTTGAGATTTTAAACCTGGAAAAAGTTCAGGTTGCGAGTGGAGAGCATATGTATAGAGCCAAGGCAACTCATACACCTATGTACACCCACTCCCATGTGGTTTTGAAACAAAGTTTGTAAAATAATAATGGACTCGGACTGGGTACATTCCTTTACTGGGTCAATTAAGTAAAATTTTTATGCGAACACAGGATCATGTTTGTAGTTTTTTTTCAAGTTGTGTTTTTGCATGTAGTCAATCCAATCCACAACTTTACGCATGAAAATGATAAAAAAATGTGTGGGCCGACTTTGAATAATAAAAGTTTGATGATGGAGAATTCATGTGAAGGCATGATTCCCCAACCAAAGTTTGCCACATTCCGCATTTTCCCAAAGACGTCAAATTTTATCCACGAATGTATTTTTGACATGTCACTTAAAAGTGAATGAAATGAGTGACGTATGAAACGAAATGAATGGTCTTTGTGCTAGAGTTACACTACTATGCTGCCTAACATGTCATATAATTTTGTAGCATTCGCAAGCTCAATATTCAGAGGTCTCCCTCATTCTTGAATTGCATTTGAAACAAAGAGTTATAGAGTCTCATAGTTTGCAAGTTTTAGGAACTACCTAACTTATGCATGGCAGCAAAAAATGTATTACTTGGAGGCTTAAGTCGGCTTTCATATGTGCATGTTAAATGTCAAAAGCAAGAAAACATTAATTTTCATGAAAAACTCAACTGCACATCATATGAAATCAGGTCCTGATAGAGCTTGTACTCAACTTTACTTGAGAAAAGTGAGTAAGTAAGTGGATGAGATTATTATTATTAATGGAATGCTAATTTGTTCCAGAAATTCAAGGTTACCCAAGGACTTCTCCGGCTGGCTTTCCATCTGGACAGTTTTCTTTGCTTACTTTGGATCTCTGTGTGGAGCTCATACGCTTGATCATCATCATCATCACGAATTTGTAGACGAAGGTACATCACTGAGCCTATACTTATGTTACAATGATTATTCATGCGAGGAGATTCTACTGATCTCTTTTCCTCACCAGTCTACAACTTCATACTTCGTAGTCGTCATGTCATAATTCATAACATGATATTTAAAAAAAATGGAGTTTGAGTTCGGAAGGAGAGAAGGGGAGAGAAATAGAGACAGAGAGAGAGTGTGTGTGTGTGTTTGTTTGTGTGTGTACCAGGCAAACAAAATACTAAGTTGATGTAAACTAATGAATCGTTTCACCTTCCATGCTATATTTAGACTCCGAGTACTGGATGGACTTAGGTAAGACAAGCATCGAGGAAGCACTCAGGCCAAGGAATATTGAAGGGATAGCGAAAAATGCAATTTTATTTGTTGGAGATGGAATGGGAATGTCGACGATTACTGCAGCAAGGATTTTTAAAGGGCAAAGAGAGGGTAAATTTGGTGAAGAGGGATACCTCTACTTCGAGAGGTTTCCCCATGTTGCCTTAACAAAGGTGGGTGAGGTGATTTAATGATGCTGATGATGATGATGTGTTCTGTTGTTACTTCTTCTTGTTATTGCAATGCACTATAATAATAATTCTAACTGCTAATCCAATCTGATCTTGGTTGTTATTGCATTTTTTTTCTATTTCGCTGCCTCCCCCTCTAGACATACAATGTGGATCGTCAAGTGCCAGATTCTGCAGGTACTGCAACAGCACTTTTCAGTGGGATCAAAGGAAACTACTATACGGTCGGCCTAGATTCCCGTGGTGTTTACAACGTTTGCAATCCTGAAATTGAGGAGAAAGCCAGAGTAACTTCCCTCCTAGACTGGGCTATTTCCGCTGGGAAATCTACAGGTAACATTGATAATCTCCTTTCGCAGGCACATGCTTCACTTTAAGCCTTTCCCCTATTGAAGTGTTTCGAGAAAAGGGAGAGCGAAGAAGCGTGGGTTGTTCATTTTCTCATTAAAAACAGCGAGCTTAAGTAAGTTATAAAATTCTATGAAGCAAAAATGGTATAAACATCAATAGCACGTGATGGAAGGCTAAAAAAGCCTGTCATCACCACAAAACGGTAATATTTTGATTTACGATCTAATCTTAGAAAATTGCCTAATCAAAACGATAACATTTTCTACTCTTCATCCCTCATCATCATGAACAAAATCACTGAGATTGCACAATTTTTTTGTGTCACCTTGAATTTACGATGGGAATTAGGGGATTTTATTACATCACATTAAAAATACGCTGATCGTTTGCCTCGTCACATTTCCATTTCATATTATGCGCTTTACTTACTAAATAACTGTGTTTCACCACCCTCATTAGAACATCGCGGATGGAATTCCCAGGATAGGAAACCCTTCATTACACGCGCCCAATAAAATTTCGAGAAAACATGCACAGTAAATTGCTTCCGCCGTAAAGTAATAGTGGGACACATTTTTCTTACGTATAAATGCATTTCCCAGTTTCTATGAATACTTTCTCAGAAAAAAAGCGCCCATAAATTAAAATCCTATGAAACCTTTTGAATGGCTGCTGTAGTAAATTTTAAGAGCATATCAAACGGTCATAATGTCGGTCCTTTTCAAAAAGAAATGCTCAACCTACTACAAACTCCTTTTGGTTTAATGGTGGAACTTTTAATATTCTCCTCATCAATTTCCGTCCATATGTGTGCTTTAGATCCTAAAAGAAACAACGAAGCCGTACTACTTATAGTGCCTCATGTTCATGCTAGTGCTTATTTACTTATGCGTATCGTTCACATTTTACATCCCGGTTTGGAGAGTAGTAAGAAGTATGGGAAAATGGTACGGCTGCCTTTCAAAAAATCTTCACAAAATTAGTCTTTGTTTGAACACATCTCAACAGGGAGTCAGCCACTGCATTATATTAACTTTTCCCAAACATCTTTTTTTATACTCGTTCACCCTACCTACCGGTGATGGCATTATTATCAGTGCACCTCAAGGCAATATGATCTGGGAAGGAAATTTAGATCCCATGGATCCTTGTTTCAAGACAATTATAAGATTATACTTGATGCACATTTCCGCTTAAATTGTGAGGTGAAATTCATATCTCATTCATGCAAGCTTTAATACTTTACAAGAACTCGTTCATTAGGCAGCAACATAAAAGCAACAAAGATTACTTTTAATTTGGTTCAAGTATTAGCAAGCATCTAATGAAATTGCCAACAAGAAGATGATCTCATCATCATCTTAAGTAAAAGGGTTTCCACCTATAAAAGTGAATCCTTTTCGGAAAATACCAGGTAGATATGTATGTAAATATATTTAATGAAGGACAACTTCTTAAGACTTGGAACGTTGCGATTTGATGCACACTACTATTCTTTCATCTTTTGCATTTTCATCAGCAACTTCTAATTCTTTGTGGCTATTAAAGCAGGGTGAGACCATGTTCTTTATGCTGGAATGACTGTGATTCCCATTCCGAGCTCATTAAGTTTGGTCTAATGCGAAACGAGCTTTAGACTAAAGTTAATATCACTAGCGTATCTTGTATCTTATCTACCACTGAACCTCTGAACCTTTATCAATACTTTGAAGAAAAAAATCGAATTGAGTGCGGTATTTTAAGTGCTAAAACCAATCAAATTTCGAAAATATTATTGACGAAAAATAATAGTAACACCACATGTGAAGCAAACGAAATTATTGTCACACATCAATCTCTGCTCCCAGGCCTAGATCTCACGTACGAAATGAGGTCAGTGAAAATTGGGACTTGACTTTGTAATCTGAGCAGATCAAATGATATCAGAGTAGACACACGTCTCTTCCATGTCGATGCACTGGAGTAGAGAAAGCGCATCAGCTTTCACTCCAGACCCATTATTTTTACCTGCAATTTCATGAAAATTAGGTACCTGTATTTCGTGCTTGTCGACATGCAATCTCCATTTTGATTTTAATGGATGTAACGTAAAAACAAGAACTGGGCCAGGATAAGTAAGGTACACCATTAGGTTTAGTAGGATATATGTGGTTGGATGGAACCACGACACAACATTAATGAGTCGAATACCACAAACTATATAACAAGTACCTCGGAACAAAGGCATAAAATATCGGCTTTGAAGAAAGAGATGCGCTTTTTTCCTGTGGGGGATAAAACATGTATTTTCTTCTGTAGGATTTGGAACATAAGCTTTATTTTTAACTTTCGAGAGATATCATTCCTTCAACAACCCAATTTCATCTCAATTTATCTTCTTCTGCTTAAAAGAAAATTCGGTTGAAACCTTTTACCCACTTTATACGACGGAATTGTGAATGATGCCTGTATAAGAAAGGAAATAACTAATTCGTGTAAAGAGGATGCTTCCAGAAAAAATAAACAAGTTAGGTCTATTGAATTGATATTGATCCATTGAGCGGAAGCGGTTTCCTCAATCGCCTCCAGAGACAGGATTTTAAATTAGCCTGTCTACCACATACAACGTTGCTTTCTTCAGTAAAACATAATTTTACAAAATCACTTCCTTCCCGATTAAAAAATCATTCATTCATCCAATTTTTAAGCTAAAGTATTTGCTTGAAACCTTTAGTTTTGTTTACTGTGTGTGGGTGGTTTCATATTTGCTTTAATATACATTTTTTTTTCGAGGCTATTCAGCAGCACTGCCATTTTGTAATCTAACAATGACAACAAGGATGGCCTATACTTCACTCTTTTCTTTATTTCTTTTCATCTCTTCCTCTTACATATTGTCATTTTCAAGTATGTATATAAATATATTTCTCCAGTTGAGCTCAAGGTTTTCTTGATTTCCAGTTCAATTTATTTGCAATACAACGTAATAGTACTACAGTGCCAGCCAAAGTCCAAAGTAGAATTGTGGCATGACAATAGTTTTTGTTTACCTCACACTTTCCCATGACGTTTCCCTGAGATACGATAAAAGACAAACGTATTGAAGACTCATACAAAAGAACGAATCACATTTCTCTCTTCTTTATCCTTGGACCTGGTCACATTGCCTCACATCACATTAAGAATTTGCAACGCTACTGCTTCCTCTTTGTCTTGAACTCACTCACTCGCTAGTTCATATTATCAAAAGGTTTTTCTCTCGTTATTTGCTCATAACTCATGAAAGTGTGTTCCAATTTAACTTCTTTAATCTTTCCCCTTTTCCATTTTCTCATTTTCTTTCTTTCCTTTTTTTAAAACAAAAAAACACGCTCTGCCCTTCATAATATGGGTTTAATACCCGACAATCTTCTCTTTATAACTTACATCAGACAATTGTCTCTTTAATAAGCTTTCACCGCTCTCTTATTTCTCTCCCTCACTCATACTCACTCACTCACTAAGCTCGTAGCGGCTTTCCTTTTCCTAACAAAATTCCATCGAAAAAGGAAATGACAGACTCAAAGGAATACGATAGGAAATTATATCGTCCACAGTTTGCAATATCTATTTAGGAAGACGTTCCCTACTTCCTCATACATCACGTCAGTACGTCAGTTTTAAGTAAAGTGGGTGTGCATGTACTTATGCATCTACGTAGTAGAGTTTCTCCAGTCTGTCCGCGCCCTTGTACTAGCAACTCACGCTTTGGGACTTTTCTTCTTCAAAGGATTTTTTTTTTCTCTCGCTTTTTATTCTCCTCAATTTTCAAGTGCATGCAATCTCTCGTTCATCTTAAACTCCCGAATTTTATTCTTGTATCCTCAGTACTTTTTTCTTATTTTGAAAAGTACTTATTTCTTTTCCATTCAAAGGAAATGGATGTAAAAATACATAAAATACGGAGAATTGGCAATTGGTTGCTTTACTTTTTCCTCATTAAATGAGCATTATACAAAGTTTATATGCATACACATACTTTATTATGACAAGGAATCTTAATAATCATACGTACTTAGATAATACGTACGCAAAGAGCGAAAAGACTTTCCCTTTTCCCAGTCCTCCTATCTCCTACTTAACCCTACCAAATCCTTGAGAGGAAAAAAGAATCTGTCCCATATTTTTCCTGGAATGGGGGAAGGAAGCTTTGACTTTCATGCGTGTTCCCTACCTGACAAAAAAAATGTCGCTGATGAATAGAAAAGTTTGATCTCTTTCTCATTTTTTTTGGATGGTGTCTTTCTGTAATGAGCACTTTTCTTGTATTTTTCTCTGCAGATCAGCATGAAATGATTTTAAAAATGTCTAACAGCCTATCGTTTTTTAAGCAAGAATGAAAATAGAATGAACAAAGTAAGTAGCATTGAGAAGAAAAAAAAGTCTACTATGGTGTCAGGCATGCATGCATGAAAATGGTAGTCTTTTCATGCACCTATTCAATTATATTCATATAAAAATGATACTGGAAGAAAGGCAGAGGAATAAGAATGAGAAGGAGATGGCAGAGTGAATGCAAATAATGTAAGTAGTTTGGTCGTGTCATGTTGCGATTCCTCTTTTTATATCAATTTTCTTCACATGGAATGTGCTCTACTCTGGCAGCTGCACTAACTTTATGGATAAACGAATGTCTTGTCTTCTCGGCCGAGATTCTTGTTGACTTGGTTACTTGACTAATATTTGTGAGGTTCTTTGTTTCATTCTTGGTTTGTAATATAATATTCATTAGTGAGGGAAAACAAGCTCGAATTTTTGCTTCTAATTTTATTTTGCTAATGCTTTTGTTTTCTCATTTTCTCAGAAGTACAAAATGATTTTAAGACGCTGTAAGAAAGGAACTATAACGAGGGGAGAAGAAGACATGGTTAAGTAAATGAAAGATGGAATGACAGGAAGAAGGCGAATTGTATTGTTCGTTCCCTTTTTTATATTTCAAATATGAAGTAAGGGAAAGAGGAGAAGGTTGGCGTTTTCGCGTACTACAATGAAGAAACTTGTAATTTAGTCCTATGACAGAATCTGTCCTCCTTCATGAGATCGCCATTGTCCTCACGTCAACCGCAAAGAATGAGGGGGAAAAAAGTTTTTGTATTAAAAAGCAATCCTTCCGCACTGCGGAAGGGAAGGAAAATGATGGAGGTGGAATATGTATGTATAATCAGAACAAGTCAGTCAGGGTCCTTTTTGGGCATTATAAATTGAAGAAAAAAACAATGACCTACAGGATGCACAATAGATTTCAACCACCTTATGACGCTGAGAGACTCAGCCTGAGACGCATAATAAAATGAATAACTTTGGAATGTTTGTCTGATCATTTAAAGTACACCAAGGTTGTGCATCTTTGCGTCATTCAGGTTGCCTTCATTTAAATCTCTTTTGAATGAATTTTGAAAGCCCTCATGCTGGTGCTGACAATTTAGAACAGATTCATCCAAAAACACGATTTTTAAACCAGACGATAAGTAGGACACGGTGATGCTACATCGTCAAATATCCTCTTTCCCGTCAAAAAATGCTTTGGAAAAGCGCCCTTTCAACTCCTTTAAGGCCAGAGTAGCGGAAAAGCAATGTCAGGACTTGTTCATATTTTTAAATCATGTTGTTTGTATTGTTTATGAAATGGTTGATGGTGCTTTTCACATAGCACTTGATCGTCAGGATGAGAGAACATAAAATATTGAACTGAAAAGAGCAATAATGATAACACGGTAAATGTACGAATCACTTTCTCCTTCAAAGAACAACATCCAACATTCCATTTCCAGCTGTGTGAGAAATGAAATGAATAAAAAGGAAAGGGTGAACTATTTTTGACGATTTCAGATGAAGGCATTGATTTTTTCACGACTACTAAGGAAATTCACATGTCTATACATTCGACAAAGATTCGACATTATATATTCGACAAAGATTAAAGGGGATCGTCGTCTGGAATGCAATAGTACCAGTATTGATAATTCATTGTTGCCCTGCATTGTTTGCATTTCACTGACTTTGATTTATCTTTAATGTGATTTCCTCTTTTTTTCAGGATTGGTAACGACAACTCGTATAACTCATGCGACCCCGGCGGCTGCCTACGGCCATAGTGCACATCGAGATTGGGAGTGTGACTCCAAGATACCCGAAACAGAACGTGCAAAGGGCTGCAAGGATTTGGCACGACAGCTTGTTGAAGATGAACCTGGGAAGAATATAAATGTGAGAGAATAATATTTCATCATATTTTCTGCTTACATTTGCACAAATCCTAATGCTATGCATGGAAAACGAAAAAGAAAAAACTGGATTACATGGGGTAAGTGGAATTGCGAATGTGGTTCAGCGGGAGTGGTGGTGGGTCACTTGTTGCCATTCTCAATGCAAAAAAATACATGGTGTCATTTGAGGTGGTTAAGCAAATAGGTTTATGTTTTCCTGGTTCTCCTACGGATTTAATCATTTGTTTACTCGTCGTAAAAATAGGTAATATTTGGAGGTGGAAAACAAGTTCTTGATGGAACAATGTCGGAACAAGAAAAAGATAAAGGTGTTTGTTCCCGACTTGATGGAAAAGAATTGACCTACGTCTGGATGGATCATCAAAAAAAGCAAAATCGTAACTATCGGTTTGTAACGACCACGGAAGAGTTGAGCAATCTGTCCGATAACGTGACCCATGTTCTGGGTATGTATAAGTAAAAAATCTAGAACTAAATAGGATTGTAGTATGAAATCAAGCATTTTCAACTTTGATGACCCCAAATCTTTAAAAAGTAAAAGGAAGCTTTCGTTTTTCTAATTTATAGGTTTGTTTGCTCCCAGCCATATGCCTTACGATTATGACCGCATTGATTCAGAGGATGGACAGCCAAGCCTTGCACAAATGGTTGATAAAGCAATTCATATACTACAGAAGAATAAAAACGGATACATTTTAATTGTAAGTTTTTTAGTACTTTAGACATGCCTACCTCAATAAAATAGGTGGCCTAAACGCGATAATTAACAATTGTCATTAGCGATTTGGAATGAACCAATCATAGATGTAGTTGAGTAACCAATATGTTTATTTTTTAATATTGTAATTGAAAATATGTAATTTAAAAAATCAGGTAGAGGGCGGCCGCATCGACCATGCAAATCATGATAATCTTGCCAAGGTGGCATTGGAGGAAACAATTGCTTTCGATAACGCAATTCTACATGCCCAAAGGAGAACGAATGTGAACGAGACGTTGTTTGTTGTCACAGCCGATCATTCCCATTCCATGTCGATCAATGGGTATCCTAAACGTGGGAATCCTATTGAAGGTAAAGTAAAACGATTTATTTTTCCCGTGACATGAATAATTTCGTCAAGAAAAGCGAGATAAAATTTTGTTTTTGAGCAAACGTTGGTCGATCGGTAATATTACATGAAATAAGAATGCAGAATGCGTGACGGATTTGCTTCTGCACAACTTAAATGTCGTGGTAATAAAAAGAAACATTCGATGGTGAAAGCAGTTTTTGATTTTCATGGTCACGCTTTCATGGTGACATAGGGGTCGGAGACGTGACACCTGAGGGATTCGCGTATCAAACTCTATCTTATATCAACGGTCCTGGCTATAATTCTCACCGAGTACTGAGCACGGTTGCTGATGCTAATGACACTTTGAAGTCGGTACACACCTGGAAGAACTTGAATGACAGCACTGATAGCTATCTCAACGACAGAATGACACCACATCATGCAGGATACTGGATGGACTATGAAACACATGGAGGGGAGGACGTTCCTGTTTACGCTATCGGTACGCAATAAGAAATTATGCTATTTTTTAAAAGGTTTTCTGTTGTACGAAATCATACGAAATGTGCATGCATAAGTAATTTACTTGAATTATGAAATACTCTACCTATTTGCTTTTCAATTAATCTTTTAACGAATTATTCCTTTCATCTTTCTTTCACATTTTCCCACAGGACCGATGGCCCACCTATTTCATGGAGTGCACGAGCAAACCCATGTAGCCTTCACGATCGCCTACTCAACCTGTATAGGGCCATACCAGAAAAATTGTAGGACAGAAGCTGAATCCAAGCCTCGAGCACCAAGTCCTGTCAAGCCTAGAAATAAGCCAAAAGTGTCTTCAGCTGCTCAGTTGTTCACCTTCCACAACTTTCTTGTCACCTTAGCCCTAACATTCTTTTCATTTTTTACATAGAAGCAATGAAAAAAATTATATTTTTTCACTAAATTCTTCAATATCTACATAGCTAAAGTAAATGTCTTCGTGCTAAAACACGACAAAATTTCCATATCATCAAAAAAGTACAATCACTTTTTGTGAGTTGAATGCACCAAAAAAATGAGTGCTGTGTGGGTGGTTTAAAATTTAAAAGAGTGAATTTAAAATTTTGACGTGATTGTCTTATATAGAAAATACAAATTCCTTTGTTGTTCCCCTCCATAGAAGTAAAACAAATATTTACTTTTAATCTCCCCAAAACCCATTTATAATTCTGTAAGATTCTGATTAAGATGTATTATGTTCTTTGCGCAGTACCAGGAATCACTTAAGATTATGAATTAATTGTTAATCTCTTCCGTTTTCGTCAATAAAAAAGTGTTTAGTACTTTCTTTCTACACTGGATTTACTCTCCTGTGGCATCTAACTTTGCTGTTACTTGTTTTCCTTGAATCTTCCTACAGACATTTTTTATTAAATTTTTGTGGTGCTTATTCAGGATGATGTAAGAAGAAAAATGAGCCTCGTGCAGAAAAGATATGAACCTACTATATCTATATCCTTCATTTGTTTTAACTCTAACGAAGTATAACATAACATAAAAATTTATAAACTTGGATAGCATCATGAAGAATTCTCTCGCTGAAGGTTAGGAGGACCTTGGCTTGAAATATAATATTTGATGTTGCAATGGAAAATTACTTCTTAATAAAACACCAGTACAGCTGTAGCTAAAAGTAAAACAAAATCAGCATTCCTAAATTCAAATCAAAATCGACATTTCCAAATATAAAGAAGCTTCAAAGTAGTATGAAAAATTATTTCGTAACTTGGAATGAACTGATTTTTTTCTGGTAGCAGGAGCAGGCATGAAAAAAAAATTCTGAGCATTGGGGTTCATGGATTCTCATTGAAAATCAAGTTAGAAATGGAGTTGCAGAAGCCTTTTTTTCGTTTCGTGGGGCAAGGCGAGAAATCCTATAATGATGCGTAATCTCTTTCCGTCATCCTATTAAATTGGTAATCAATTCAACTTCCTTGCCTCTTTTTTCCCTGAACTTTTCTAGGTATTTATTATTTGTATCGAGTAGTAACACCTTAAAACAGTTAAAATGATATGCTCTCAAGAGTTTCTTCTAGTGTCTTCTAAATGTTCATTGTGCTTTCTGAATTTTAATTGGACTAATGATGCATGCTTACATGTATTTAGATAGCTTCTTTCAAAATGTATGAATTACGTCAGCTCTTATTTTCAGAGAAGAAAGAGAGAGAAAGAGAAGAACAAGTATTAACACGAAGCCTTACAGACACATTCGTGTTGCACTTCTTTCACGCTTTTTTTTGTGGACCTAAACGTTAACGGCAAAATAAAATAGAGATGTCTGCTTAAGATTGAATACCTACATCCCTTTTTTCTGTGATAAGTAAGTATACGGACCACCAAAAAGAAGAAGGGTATATCTCCAGGTTCTCTTTTTTTTGTGCATTATTAATGTCGGGAATAAAAAAGGGGGACTAAATTTTAAAACATCTCCGTAGAATTCTCCATTTTCTCATTTCATATGCGTTTTTGGAATTACCGTGGTAAAGGTAATACGTATGTAAGCGTACCCCTTCCCAATGTCAGCGATCCCAGCAGAGAGCCACATCAAAAATATATGTACTCACGAATAAGAGGGCTAAAGACTGCAAGATGCATGAAGCCCATTCATTCAGCATTAAAAGCTGGAAGTAACCAGCAAACCAAGTAAAAGCACCACAGCTCCGGCTCCAGCACCAGCACCAGCAGCACTCATATTTTTTTCCCTGTTGCTTGCGCCGGTCATATATGCATGAAATGCAAGTAACTTTCTCTTTTCTGTTGATTCTCCCATCCTATCCTCCTGGAGGAGAAGGCTAGAGCTGGAGTTTAAACGGAGAAAAAGCTACCTTTGTCGAGAGAGTGAGTGGAGCGGAACCACTAGCTGCAAAAAAAATTCTCTTACTGACTAAGGCAGAAATAAAGTTCCAGCCGCTAACTTTCTCAAACAGTCGATCGCAACGTTGCGTGCAGAAAGGTGAAACTTGTTTTTTTCTCTTAGTTTTTTTCTCAGGTGAAGAGGCTCTTCTCTCGTTGAAAAATTGGGGAAATAGGAAAAAAGCTATTTTTGTTCTTGTTGGGGCTTCAACAAAACAATATTTATACTCTGGTTTACCTACAAAATTACTATAATTGCTCTCCCAATTTTATCGTTACCAGTAAATGAAAATAAATAGGAAAAAATATTTTTTAGAAAAAGGTATTTTTGTTTAAAAACTAGATTCTCATTTTTTAAATTACTAGTTTTCTTGTTATTATTTTCATCTGTGGTTTGTGTATTTTATTTGCAGAATACTAGACCAAACAACAAGTACCTATTTTGTTTTGCGATTCACCATCCATCATCATCATTGTCAATCAAGTAGTACTTTGGATTATCAAAATATAATTAGTTTATTCCGGGATCAAACAATTATTATGTTTGTGTGTGCACTACTTCTGTCATCGTGTCAGTGAGTTGTCTTTGCAACAAAAAAGTCAAAGTGTCACAAACCGACAGAGCGGATACACTAACGAAATCCTCTTTTGAAATCAGATACGTAAGTAAATACATATTCACATCACATAAATAATCAGGGAGATTACTGTTCAAGTGTCACTTCTCTATATTCCCGTGAAATAGAAGGAAAAGAAAAGTAGCTTAGTAATGAGAAATGTTTTGCTTTGAAGATTGCATTCATATCCTTGAAATTAGTTTGTATCTTGAGGGTAATCGTGAAAAAAAGAAGGAAAAACAACGTTCTGATAATACTTGCCCTACATGTCCTTGAAAACATAGGCTAAAGGAATTAGCAAATTCTTCTCCTCCACAGCAAATCCCTTTTCATCCCCCATGCAAAAGTCTTATGTTACTATCTCTCGCAAAATATAAAATCATCCTTCATAATACCACGTTCGGGGCGATATGATATGATATGATCCGAGAATTCCCTTTGTCGTTGATTCAGCCCTACCACTACCACGCTCTTGTCTTTCTGCCTTTGTGTAGCCGAGTACCCTTCCAAAAATCACAGACAATTTTTACACGTTTAGCAATTCGCCAGTGGGCGTTCTATTCTGTAGAAATAGCGATACAGTTTTTTCAATGTACCAACATTAAATAAGAGAAGACAAAAAATTGGAGCATTAGCATCATCACTATCATCAGAGAGATTCAAGTGCAACATTGGAACATAAAAACAAAAATATATGGAACAAAGTACTTAAGTGTATATACTTATGAAGGAGTCTAGTTTACGGGATGAGTTTTTTTACTCGCTTCAAGCCATAATTATTTCCATCAAAAAAGTGAATGTAACCGGAGAGCTGACACATCTTGTGCAATTTTCTTTCCTTTCCCACCTCCGGAGAAAAATCTACAGTTACTTTGTCCGCCAAGTTCTCAAAGATCTCTGGTATAAACGTAGTGTTGCATGAACTGACAATATCTATTTTCATACGAGTGAAATAAAGAAAAAAAAAGAAAAGAAAAGTAGCAACCCATCACGTCTTGTATAATATCGGGATTCATACTTCTCACCTCAAATTTCCCTTTCCAAGAAAAGTAGAGATAGGAAAGAAGGAAAGTTTTTTAAAACTACTTGAGTTGTTTATGACTCTCATGTTGGATACACAAGATGAGTCCCACGTTGTAGAAATTACATTACCATATAAATCATACATAACTTTTTCCATCCATTCAGTTCTATGCTTCAATTTGAGTTTAGTTCACTTAAGAATAAAAGCTACCTACCTACCTGCTTTCTTCTACTTACTGCTAGATTAGACAGGTAGCAGAGATCCAATCCAACTATTACTTTTCTTTTAAAAAAGTACAAAAGAGAGAGAAAAACTGGTTTTCCATTCCCTAACATAATTTTGACATATAGTCTTTTCTCTAACATTACATCACAATAAGTACAGCACAAAATCGAAAATAATATTTTTAAAAAACTTGTTACAAGTCTAAATGGAATTTGCACTTTTAAATAGCAATTTTTTCCATTAGCGCAGCCCCTACACAGAAGAAAAAATCCATTGAAAAAAAGCCACAAACAAGAATTTCTTTTTCAAATCAAATGTATATTTACTACGTCAATACATAAATTGGAAAACAATCTATGCGTCCCAAAAGCCCATAAATATTTCTTTGCAACTGTCAGTAAGTCTACGTTTAGAAATATTATATGTACTTGCTCCTCCTAAAAGAGAAATATAAATCGATTTTATTATCAAAGCAAGCAAAATATTAAATCATCCGCATCATTTATTAGTCATTTTGAACGGGCACGCAACACTGCTATTCCAATAAAATTCCATGAGCATCCGAATAAGTTTTTTTTTCATACGTGAACTAAATTATTTTCCTATTATGCATCATGTACGTACTTCTTAAAAGACGGCAAAAGATTTGAAGAACATTTCATTTGTCACTGTAAAAGAATCAATTTTAAAACGGAAATCGCACCAATGAATCTACTGTTCTGTTTGTGATTGTGAACACATTTCATGATTTCTTGTTATGCCTGCTGTCTTTATCAGCTTGTAAATATAGCTGGAGAAAATGTCACGAATAATTGCGACCATTCCTGTGTATCGTATCATTAGCCAATTTAGAGTAACAGGTTTATACATACATACGTAGTTTGCGTTTTAGCTCCATTGTAATCAAGTCATTTTTGTGGTTTTTCCTTCCCGAACGTGCCAGGTGAACACATTTATACTCCAGCTTTTGGCGATTTACAACTGTTTTTTATTTTCTTAATGGAGCACACGAAAAATGCGCACATGCATAGTTGATTTATCGTCAACCATCATAGCATTTATCGTTTGTTCCAGTTGAACTGAACTTGTTGAAAAAGTTCAACGCAAATGTACATTTTATGTGTGTGTGCGAGTAAGAAAGAATAAGCTAGTGGCAAATTTTGCAATGCCAAGCCCTTCACAATTTCACGAACGATTATGATTATGCTTGTGTAATTTCAATCAATACATAGGCACACACAAATTATTATATTTTTCTGCCATGCATTGCCTCTTGTGTGTAGTATGTATTTGTGCTTCATGTCAATGCCATTTTTGTATGATACTTAAAAAAACAATTAGTGTTAGTGATTAGAACTTAAAATAACAAGTTGCTTTCTTGTTCTGATCTAATCAAAACTTTTTAGATTTAGGGATAGCAGTCTTTTAATATAATTTAGAAGTTGCGTGAAACACAAAACTTAGTTTCAAACTTTTTTCGTTGGTGTAGATATACTCACGTCATAAAGTGTAAGACAATGTGCATGATTTCAATTTCGTAACAGTGAAGTAGCACTCAAGCAAAAAGACATTGACTGAACCCAAAATTAAAACATTGATATTATGTTCCTCTCCTCTTTATCTCCAGTTGTTAAGTAATATAACTCTCTGCTTTGCCCTTGATTCTACCGGTACCTGCTAGAATTCTACGTTGCGTGGATGTAATCACTCATTGTACGATTTAAATTCAACGTGTCTTTTTCAGTTAATGTGCTAATCCAGTCTCTTCTAACCTATATACCTATCTGTGGCCTCTTGAATTACTAATGTATTTATATTTTTTTCGAATCCAATACTGACCAAGCCAATGGGAAGAGTAAAGTGACAGTAGTTTCACTGTATGTGTGACACACATCAATCACTCTATCCTACGATGGATTGAGTGAAAGTCGCCCACTGTTTATCCATTCGTAGATACTTTATGTATTCCTCATTCTCTTTGCATCGATCAATTTCACCTTGAAAATGTAGGGGATGCATTTGCGTATTATTTTCCCCTTTTCATAGAAAAAGGTCGATAAAAGGAAAGGTGTTTGGGAGTGCAGTGCACCTTAAAGATTCCTCAAGCTCAAGTAGTGAAAGAAACATGTAAATTCGTGAAAGGCCATTGAAAAACTACGGTTCTTTTGAAAGGTATTTGTTTTACGAAGAAGCGTATGTAAAACAAAGCAATTTATCTTTGCCTAGCAATGTTCCATTTTATAATGGCCAAATGCTTTATAACTTTACAAGTACTAGTTCACAAACACACTACATAATTCAACGTAAAATAAGATCGAGTACATGCCTACTTAGACTCGCAAAAAAGGTTCCAATGGTTCCATTGATCTGAGCAGATTAAAGGAAACGAAGAGAGAAATAGCACTTGTATTCGAAATACTTACAACAGGGGAAAGCCAAGTTTATCAGGTTTCTAGTTTCTCAACCGAAACGCCATACCCACCGTACCTTTGTTTCGATGAGTTGGGTATCGAATTTACTAAGATAATGTCTCATACGTAGGTGCGCTTACAATACCACCATCGTTTCCCCGAGGCAAAGGCAGCAGCGAAAGGTTGAGCAAGGAGACATGTAAAAATAGAAACGGAGAATTCAAAATTGTGCAAAAACTTTTTTTTCCTTTTCTATCGCTTCCAGACTCTGAACCAATGGAAAAGCAAAGGGGAAAATATCATCCAATTTTTCAAGGACTCGTCTCAATGTTTGCGTTTGGTTAGACGATTTTTTATAGATTTGATATTGCCCAAAATTATGAAAAAATACTCTGCAAACGTTTCTTCATTTTACCCACTGAGGCATAGTGGATCCCTTTCCTTCAGCTTGAATGGTTACACGGATTTATAAAAGGGACGGGAAAGTAAAAACATTGAACAAAAAGTAGTTACATGGGATATTATTAGAAGGTTTACTTTGTTAAAAAGTCTTTTAGAAATGTGGGCACTGTAAAAAGTTCGACACAATGTACTATAAACAGTTTATTATAGAGTGATAGTAAAACAGTGGGGCTGTAAAAGTTTGCTTACACGTGTCACTGGTCCCTTTGTAAAAATATTTCAAAGGGTTGACTAACGACGGAAAATATACTTTCCTTCATTTATTTGTGTACAGGATCAAACCAAAAAATTTTTGGGAAGATTTGTCTGGACCAGATATATTACTACCATTTGTACATGCTGCAGTCGGATTCTACTCGATAAATCAAGACTACATCAACATCATATCAGTAAATAATATCAGAAGCTGGTAAGATTGAGATCAAACTAAATTTTTTCAATAGGTTTTAGGAAAGTCTCGTCGTTACCGGAATCGGAAGGAGATCAAAAGCGTAAGGAAACATATCTTTTCTTCCTCATATTTCTAAAGAAAATTTTGTCAAGCTAAAAGGCATACGTAGCTATGTAGGAAGTTTGGTATTGTGTAATTCCTCTCAATATGAAAGGTAATCATTAGAGAGGAAAATGATATTTTTCAGCGTTATATGACTTCATAACATTTTAATTTTAGCACAAACTCTTCCGCCTTATTCTATTACAATCGATGTAAAGGAGTAATCAAAGCGTTTTCATCTTTCAAGAGAATCTAGTAAAGGAGGGAACAAATCTCTCAAAAGTGAAGGAGTTTCAATGAAGGATTGAGAGAATTAAATCTCACTATCTACCACCCACGCAGCAGAAGAGGCTGTAAGACATGAACATTAAAGTAGACCGTTACAGGTATTACAGTATGTCTATGGACTCTGAACAAGTCTACCCAAAAAAATATTTTTGCTAAAAAAGGGACATAAAAACTCTTCATGAATCACATTTTGCAAAATAAGAACTAAAGTTTAGTTCCACAGACTCTATTCAGTAAGCAAACAAACAAACTCTTGAACAGTATAAATAAACGCCAGTACAACGAAACGGAAACTTTCCTCAAATAATTTTTCAATTGGCGACTACGACAATCCTTCAACAATAGACTAAAAATAAAATGTAATATTTCCAACCAGCAAGTGCAACCAATACTACTGCTGCACATACAATCTGCAGGCTGAAACCCACTGATATCTTCCCAAAAAGTGGCAACCTCAACAAGTCAAACATTGGTGACTTGAGTTCGGAGTTGACCAGAAGAGTGGGGATAGGGGAAACCGCCTCTGAAATTACAGACAACGTTAAACTTCATTTCTTGAAGCCAACGAGGCTGACCAGAAAAAAAAGTGATTTTCAAAAGTCTAAGTCAAAAGTCTATTCTGTTGTGCACTTCACAAAGACTGATCTGTTACATATCTTCTTTATTTGCAAAGTGAATGTAAAGTACTTACTACTACAACTACTCCTACGTGTGGGGTTTCAGAAGTCGAAGAAGAACTTTTCTTTCGTTTGACAGAGGCAGACTGCTTGTCTCATTCCACTCTTCCCCTTTTGTATCTCTCTTTCACTGTTCACATCAAATTCAATCTTGTGTTCACCAAAAGCCGCTCAACCAGTCCAGTCGGCATCCACCAGAAAATCTTTTTTTTTACTCCTTCTGTGAAGTGAAAACAAAAAGTGGAGAAGGTGGTGAGGTACTGGTGATGAAATAAGGGACAGATGCGTGCTGAAAATTCTCGTTTGGTGATACAAAAGCGAAAGAGGAAACGCTTTAATTTTAATCCAGTTGCAGTCGCTCCTGCTTATTACTTTTCATTCCGAAAAAGACTATCATTATTATTATTACTTATTATTCAACTTCAACTGTACAAAACATACATCTCTTTTGACGGACTTAACCTGAGTTGTTTGTCACAAAGTACAACAACAGCGTAGAATCAACAATCTCAACAAAATTTCTCATCATCTAAGAGATACACGACGGGGAAAGCACATGAAAAGAAGACGACGGTGAATAACACACTAACTTCTACACTCCTTCTGGAATTATTTACCGTTGACATACATTCAAACGAACTTTTCTTAAAGTCAATCCGTATCCTGCTGTCTACTTCTCCAGAAATCAGTCTTGGAAGTCAGTAACGTGGTATATAGAAGGAGACCACAGAATCGCCATCAACATCATCATCTTTAACTTTCTACATAAGATATTCTCCACGAGGGAGAAAGGCAAGGCGAAGTCAACGTTTCCCCCATTTTTTGACAATTTCATTCGTGTTCTGCTCTTTCACAAGTAAATTGAACCTAGACACGACACATGCACTGACAAGGACAAGATCTCTGGAACTGAACTCACCAGAGAGTGACTAGTGCTTACTTGATCTTTTCTTATGTGATCTTATTAACAAAACACAATATTATATTAAAGTGAGAACCTAGAATCCAACTATCTCCAGCAAAAAGGAGAAAAAAGACACAAAGAGCACCCTTCTCTCTTTACTTCTCTTCTTCCTACGAAGAACTTTGTGAAAACTCACTTTTTTCCTCGAGAATCAATTAAATAAAGAAGAGCAGAAAACTAATCCCATCACATCATCATCCTGCAGTTCAACTAAAATTAGTCTTTCACGCATTTTTCTTAAAGAGAATTACGTTTCGACTTGCAACATTGTCTTAAAATGAATTCGACTTAAACAATTTCCACTGTCCCCACGCAATTCCTTGTTCGCAACTCAATCAAAAGAGCAAGTGAAGCGAGTTAAGTGTGTGTAGGTGGGTTTAAACACCGTCAGCGTTTCATTTTGTCTTTGAACGGCGGAACTCTAATTTTGACTTGTGAAGTGAACTGAAAACAAGTCCAACAATTCTTTTCATTACTGCCCTCATGACAAGTCGTGTGGACAACTAGAGGAACACAAGACAACACATTTTCTAGGTAAGTCTAAGCCATTAAAAACCTTAAGTTTTATTTCTTATTTTCTTTCTCTCTTGCTTCAAGCTAATATTGCCACTTTCCCTTAGTTTTAATTCTCTAATGTTTTTTGGACCAACAACAAAAAGTATGCTCGTGGACTTTCCCACGGCATGAATTGCATTTTACTGTAGGTATTAACTAACTGAACACTTAAAACCGCAACTAGAACTGGATATTTATTAGAATTCTTGGCAAAATTCATTTACGAATAGTTTTTTTTACAGAGCGACAATTTTAAATGTCAACTATTGAAAACTGATACTGGCCTAACGGCTCACAATTTTGTTGTGTTTATTGCTTCCATGCAGACTAGAAAATTCCGTAGAATCAGTTTCTATCAGACGAAGTTATAGTCGCAATAATCGTAGCAATCCAGTTATTTCTTTTAAAAAAAAATCAGCAATTTTATGAATCTTGTAAGTAAGTAATAACTATAGCATGGACATCTCATCTCAATGTCTGTTCCAAGCCACTGCACCGTTTTATTTTTTTTCTTCTCCGCAGGTGGAAAGGAAAACCGATTGTTTACACGACTCCTCCAATATTACATTTTGCGTCGCCATTTCATGTAGTGGAGAAAGATCTCATCATCTTTATACTTCTCTGGACAAAGACCCAGTCATAATAATAAAACTTTTGTTATAGCAGCACAGGTTTAAGAAGTGGACTTGTGAAACCGTCACAATTTCCTTCCTTCTCGACCTTGAGTGCTTTTCTTGAGAAGACGTGACAATAGAGAAAAGCTGTCGTCTCAACGACAACACCATCATCACCAAAAGCATCCAGTCGAAACAGAATTGGCACGTACAACAACCCTGTGTTGTAAAAAGAGAATTGCAATTGTTAAAAAATAATAATAGTGGATCAAGAGGAGAAGAACTTCTTCCTCAGCAAGAATTGTCTTGACAATTGTGCACCATCCACTCCAAGAGTTTTCCAAAATCTATTCATTACAAGTGTAAACTCTATACACACTTTCCTTATTGTGTAACATTATATTACGCCTCCAGTAGACTTTTGCAATTAAATCCAGACGATAAATAGAAAAATCACGACTCATCAAAAAACAAATATATTTTCTATGGACACGATCATCATCTTCTTTGAACTCCACTCTGTACAATCATCAAGAACAGGGTACGATCTTCCTCTTGTCCGTGATAAGGCTCTATAAAACGCCTATAACTTTTATGTGACAATCAAACAACTCTATCAACAACAAAAATTATTCCAATTTTATTGAACTTGATTCATATTTTGACATTCAATCTTGATTCATATACATCTACTATTTTTACGGCGTCATCAGTCGAACAAACTCTATCTCCACTACCAACAATTTTTTTTCTCCTTTTTTCGCTGGAAATACAAAGGAGAATAATAAAAAAGCGATTTGTATTTGTATAAACCAACATAAATAATCTGGAGTAAGGTTAAACAAAGTGTTTGCTCTCTATATTGTGCGCAGTGATACGTAAACATAGCCAATTCTGGCCACAAGAAAGTGTGACTTCCAACAACATAAATGTCTACATATTGTTTCCCCGTTTTTGCTCTAGCATCAAAAAGCGAAACGAGATTTTAAGCCTTCAATAAAAAAACCTCATCAATAAGAACATATAATCCTTTTTTTGTGGAAAACCTCATCATAAAAAAGAGAGTACTGAAAGCACCTATTCCAATCAGGACTTGATCATCATCACATAAAATAATCATAGCCCACTACCCACCAACATAACGACTAACGATCATTTCCTTGCGTATCAAAGAACACAAAACAGATGTAAAGGAGATAAGGTAAGCGTTTGAAAAAGTCATTGTTAATTTATATTTTTGCTACATAGCTTATCATATCATAAGCGTGTAGAGTATTACATGATATAATTATAACTGCGAACAAGGCATTTACTTCACACGTGCTCATTTATATTTCAACATTGCCGTGGTCGTCCAGAAAGCAAACATTTTGTGGGCCGCTTTTTGGTTCTACCCGCCGCCTCGCTTCCTTTTGATCAGAAAAAATGCATTGAAACCCAAACTGCAAGCAAGCTTGACACATGTTCAACCACCACATGCCAGTCCATAATTTAGGTCAGAAACAGAATCCAGTTAAATTCGTTTGTTCTCTCCAATCGCTCTAAGCCCATTTAATGAAATGGTGACCTTCAGTAAACATAAAAGCTTTTGAAACAATACTCATGTATATTCCATTCCTTTTTATTTATAATGCATTATAATCCATCAATTAAGCGAGTGCTTTCATACAAGTGCCACAGAGTGCCTATTCAAAGTGAAAATGGCAAGGCTTCGAGTTCATCTTTAAAATGTATAGGCATTATCCATTTTATAAGCATTTTCCCTGTGTCAACTAAATCCCTTGAATGAGCAGAAGAGCACACAGCCACACGGCACAACAATTAATCCGTAACCAGGACTATTTGTTATGAATACTAGGAGACCATTTACGCTTGTCTTTCATCTCAATTTACTTTTGAGTTTTTCAATATCCAATTGAGAGTGGTTTCAGTAGATTAAGCAATGTATTCCGAGATGAGACCTTTTCACACACACACTTCTCTCTATTATTCACTACCTCAATTTTCCATTTACCATCATCAGCATTTATACCTACCGGCGTGCAGTGTTCAATTTAAATCTTGCTATTGGAACTCGTAAAATGATGAAATTTGGAAAGGAGAAATATCACCTAGTATTTTGGTGTCAGTGATCATCGTGCCGAACAATTTAAGCTCATCGTTATTTCTTTTTCTCCAACTATAGTTGAGCTCATCATCACATCACGTCACGTGAATTTTATAAACTCAAGTTTTATAATCGCTCCCCGGAGAAAAATATATTCTCTTCGCATACATTATCCTCATTGCATCTCCCATTTTTCCGGATGAGCAAAGTCTAAACCTCACACTTGTCAGAAGGGAGCCGTGCATACACATTGTGGCAAAAAATATGTAAAAATTCCATCTGCTGCCATTCGAAATTTCCCCACATGGTACTCTCCCTCATGAAAATATATTTATCCTGGTAGATCACACAACTCAACTATTAGTCACGAAGGTGATGATGATGAAGACGAAAGCGCTTTTCCCCATCACAACGCCTTCGTAATTCGAGTTGTTCACGCAACTTGCAACGTGGCCGAGCTGCATACATTTGTGCTTACACTTATGTAATTATTTTCATTTTCCCTTCATAAAAAAATCCAACCCTGTTCCAACCATATGCACTTTTCATGCTAATCCATATAATCTCAAACTTCCTTTTTCTCTTTTTCTATTCTCATCGATGCGATCTCATTTTCTCTTTTCGACGTGTGTACATGCTCTACATCTGTCTCTCGTTACAAGTATCTGAACTTTGTTGTCGTACACGTTCCTCTTTCCGTTTGGCCAGTCACTGCATCAAAAATTATTTTCTGCGGTTATGGATTAGTCCATTTGGTCTTTGGTTTTTCTCATGTTTGGACAAAAGCCAAATAAATATTTTCCCCTTTAATCATCGTCAATTCCATTGTTTTGTCTTTCGTCGCCATTTCCTTTATTGCTTTGAGGGTGCTCCAAGTTCAACATGTTTTATGCTTCCATACATTTTCTCATTAGCGTACAAACTCTCGACAAGCCTATAACGAAATTGTGGCTTTGACTTGATCCCAGACAAAAAAGTCTGTGGCCTTTGTCTACAAAAAAAAATCATATTTTTTGCACGGTTCGAATCCTTATCTGCTTTCTCTAAAGTTAACTTTGCAGAAAAACCTAGGCTTTAGACTCTTGTTTTGCAGAATTGAAAATTATTGTTATGCACATTTTGATGTTTTGATTACTCCCCTACACTTTAACCAGAATTAAATACGTAGCAGGATATTAAAATTTGAGGTCTGTTAACCTGGGATGTACATACAACTTTTCACTACCTTATACATACCGTTCTCATAATACTTTCTCTCCCCAGTTTTGGTATATATATGTGCCTATGTACCTACATTTTTGGCAAATTCATTGCTTACCATTACCGTTTAGCTTAAAAGCATATCTTTCAGTTTTGCCATTTCACAGTATGGAAGGCCGTTGTGGCTACAATTACATATTATTTACGCTTTGCATGATCGTGACGAAGGTAATGCTTTCATGCAGAGCGTAGGTCATTTATATCCTGTCAGACTCGCAGCACAATTTATGGTGCAATATACTTTCTCCCTATCCCGCCTACCACATGTCCATATAAAAATTGCGCCTTTTCCCGCAGGCCAGTGGTTTCTCAAGACATATTTTCCTTGATAGTGTCACATAAAAAAGGATACATTTAGCCTGCCCTTCATTAACCGCATCCTCATTATTTCTGGTGTAATCCTAGGAAATAATACTTCTGCTTAAGATTCATAGCAACAATCAAGATCATTATGCACATTTCAAAGCCTTAACAATTTTCTAGGAACCATTTATTCATCCCTTTGACTTTGCTCCCAATTCACTACAAGGAAGAGATAACGGAGTAAATTATGGAGAACGTAAGCAATGGTAATATGGAGTCTATTTTCTTCATAATTTTTCTCGTCCGATTTCTCATTGATTGAAATGGACACTCCACCTACCTTTATGGCTCTCATCATAGCAGGGAGGCTACAAATTAATGAAGACTGCTGAGCTAAATCACAACTTCCTTTACTTTCCCCCATTTTCAAAATCATTTTGATTCTATAAATTGACGTCTTGCTTAAGTCTTTCTTTGGAAAAGTTTGGTGGGAGATGAAAAGGTAGATGTGTAGTGCTTTAGAATAGGACACATTGCTAACACATGTATACATTCGAGGGCCATTACATCTTTTCGTTTTCCTTCCTCCTTTCATCTTTCTTGCATTATATGCTACGTTGAATGCATTAATAAAGGTCGACGGGGGAGCTTTTCCATAAATGGAAGGAGATGAAGTTGTGAAGGAATAAAAGCCCACCTTCAAACTTCCATCCAGGACAATAGCATTCCCCAACAGACCACAGAACGTTTTTTTTTGCACATCTGATGGTGAGTAATCTGAATATACCTTACTTACCGAATTTCTAACTTTCTTCTTCAGATGCAATTTTTCTCTCCTCCCTCATGAGATATGGAAGCAATAAACTTCTTTCTGGGATGCGGTGCAACATGCAAGAAAAATGAAAAATAGTAATGCATACATTGCTGTAGTTGTAGATGTATCTGTAACTGTAACCACAGCTCATCGATTTAGAGTTTGCCTTTCATTCCTTATTGCCTCGAACAAGAATTCAGGGGGAGAAAAATGTAATTCCAAGAAACCATCTTATTCTTCATTCCCTCCGTCGTTTGTTCAACTTAAATAATAATATTTACGTAGAACGATAGAGACACTCGTTGCATTCTTGGAAATTCCATGTGAATCGGTATGTTGTCCTGAACAAACATACGTGGCATCTTTACTCATGCTTATCACATATTTTGCACAATCTTAGAAGGAATGCAAGAGGAGTAGGAGCATTGTAGATTTCAGAAATGGTCTTACCACAACTACTTTTGAAGATATTATTTTCCGTTTTACTCAAACAAAAACATTCAATAATATTTGTTATTAAGGCAATATTATTATTGCCTTTCTTTCCAGGAAGTACAAATATCATAAAACAAATAAAAATAATTGTGAAAATGAATTCCTCATTCTTGACATTGTGTAAAACACATTATGAATGGTCTTTTCACTAAACTCTATGCATATCTGTAACTCAAACAAAATGCAATTGATTGGGTGAATAAAATGCTCCATTGTAGATAAATAAAACCTCGTGAATTAGAATTGTTTCATTTTACAGCCAGCTACGAGTATGTAAACACAATTTTAATTTCATAAGGAACGTTTGTCGTTTCATAAGATCGGGAGGTATAATGATTTGCAATTATTTATTTCACGAATTTCAAATTATGAATTAAATTGCGCAAGCTCCAAAATAATGTAAATTCATATTTCCTTTTATAAAAATTGCGAGCAAATTTTGCCTTGAAAATATGCTTAAAAAATATGAACATGTATTACTGAAATTTCGTCTTAAGAATATTAAATTCGTAAAAGTACCTATGCACATATGTATATGCATGTCGTAGAAACTAAAGTTTGGTTATATTTCTTTGAAAGAAAAATATTTTTTCTAATGATTTCGTCAGTGTGTTCTTACAACTCCTGTCATTTTTTGAGCACTCTATTTTATAACCTCAAATCAATATTTGAGTTTTGCTTTTTGTTTGCTCTTGGAAAAGGTTGAAGTGTAGTTACAGTTACATTCCACGAATCATTGTAGATGTTAAGTACATATTTTTCAAATCTTGTATGAATTTATTCCGTGTCTGAATTTACTTTGTCAATGTACTTAGGTTAGTCTAGAACAGCGAGCTGCATTCCATATCAAATACACTGTAACGGTTATAATTGTTTTCGAAGTAATGAGAAGTAAAGTGTATCTAAAGTACATTTTGGTACTTGGTTGAACTTTGGTATAAAAAAGTAACACAAAAGGAGAGAGACAACAATAGTAGCACGCAATAATGGACATTTACTGCCTCATTTCATAAAATAGTAATAGTGCAAGCATATACCCTCGTATTATCCAAATCCCTATGGACAACATTACTCAGATTACTATGCGTCGCTTTCTTACAAGGAAAACTAACTCGCAGGTAATTTTGCCATTCTAGTAGTAAGTAAGTACGGTACGATGCATAATGGCGGATCACAAAAACATTATTCTGGTTTTAAAATGTACGCTCAAACAACTACCTAACAAATACCAAAACCAACCACGTCAAACATTTTTTTTATCAGACTCGAAATATTTTTTTTATTCGGCCTGCTCACTGCTCGGAACGAACTTTTTTTTAAATGAAGGCGAATGAATGTTGCAACATTGAAAAAAAAACTGAAACTTTTCTCTTTGCCTCTTGGAGCCTAAAGACCTACATACTTAGAGTAATGTTCTCTGACTTTCGTGCAGATCTTATAGAACAAGTTGTTGTTTTGCTTTGTTAAAGTTGCCCTTGGGTTTTAGCTCTCGAGCCTCGTGATCAAACTTTCGTGAAGCCTCGAAAAAGTTCGAGCTTTCTCCTTTCAAAATGGACTTGGTTTCAGAATTTTTTCAAGGGTCATTCATACCATCACAAAGGCATATTACTAAAACTAGTTTTGTTCAAAATTCTTCCGTTAACGGACTTTTGCTTACTCAAAATACTGGGATATTTGTATCACGGATGGTGATGTGATGATGACGATACCAACAGAATCAAGGGCCATTCGAGTATTTTCAAGTGTTTGAACCAGTTAAAGAGTTTTCATAAATAAAAGAAAATAAACTTATAAATAAATGTCTTGATGAAAGGGACAATGTTGATTCTGTTCAACGCATGGGAATGTCTACGTTAAGCTTCTTTAAATACCTCTAGAAATTTAAGCTTTTTAAAAAATGTGCTATGTAAAAGGTAGCTAAAACGTGCAATGGAATTTTTAAAATCATTTCCTATCGAAGAATAGATTTTTTTGTTAGGTAACCGCGGAGGAAGCAACTTCTTAACATACTCTGTAAAAACGGTTCATTTTATGCGCTCCAAGAAACGTTTTTAAAATGTCGGATCCAGCAATATTTACCAAATCCTTATGGGTTTAGTCCTTTTAAGGAATACAAAGAAATCAATGAGAAGTCGACTTAAAAGGTTACATGAACAAGTGGAGTTACTTCTTGTTTCTCGCACATTCTCAGCTATTTTTGAAAGGCAGACAGCTCACAGGAAAAACATGAACGCTTGAAGTTTACATTTGCACTTCGAACTCTTTTTCCTGGCTTTCATTGTTGGAAAAGATGTGTGTGTCGGGTGGCCTTTGTGTCCAAAAATACGAGGACAGAATTCCACAGAAAAAAACGAACGTATTTACTTATATCATGTAAATTTAAAGTACTCTTGGCCTGGCCTCCATTGTGAAAAAGTCAAGTGTCCCGTGTACCTCCTTCCAACACAACGGCGGAGTCAGTATGTTTCTCTTCTACTCCTTTTGCAAAATTACAAATTTATTGGGACAAGGCACATCAAGAATTCCGAATATAATTCTGGAAAGGCGAACATAGCTTTTGCGTTCCAGTAGCTCACTTCTACCCCTGGAGGCTTCACATTTGAACTAAAAATGTTTGGATGAAGTTCATGAGGATGTGAACAAATTCTATACTGTATTTGCTTGTGACATGTAGTTTTGTTCTGAGAAGAACAAAGTGTACGAGAATTGAAGGGCCTCAGCTGCAAGAGCTCGTTCATGATTCATTGCTCCTGTCGTAATTGAAAATTCTTGTGAGTTTCCAAAAATAACAAGTTTGTTTTGCAATTAATAGGACAGGAAAAATGCTTTTGGTGGAATGTTCCCTTAATTAAATTATTATATGTGTTTCACTTTCAAGTGCAATTTGATGACGTCCGGGCCTCACTTTAGTAATTGATCCTATACTTCACTCTTTATTGTTTCCTGTTTTGATAACAAAAGTCTTATCGACTTTCCTTAAAAATTTGGAGGTAGGACTTGTTTTTTTTTGCATGAAATTCTTAAACGCTTTTTTGTCACGCAAGCGTTTGTTACGAAAGCCACTTGAGTTTCTGCACGTTCTTGTTTGCACACGATTAGTACTTACATTACTGTGCATATCTTATGATTTGCAATTTTGTAAACAAAAACAATAACGTTCTGAACGCCAACCTGTGTTTTCATGTAAACGACTTGGCTGGTCAAATGTTATATCAAGAAATGATGTCTCATTGTAAAACATGTATTCCAGGTACTCATTATTTTTTAAAATTTATAATGCCACAGTTTATTATTAAATATTTGAATGTGGTTTGCTTGAGATTTTTTTATGTGATAGACTTTTTCTTTAATGTCAAACGCTGTCCCCATGTCCCTCAACTCCTAATCAGTTGAATTTGAAAATCATCTTTTATTTTTGGTTCTGAGTGTAAATTAAGTACACTTAAAAATAAAAATGCATGAAGTTGTAGTGTATGTATATGTGTCATGTTTGAGGGTCAATTAGACTCTGCTGCGGTCGTGATAAGGTGAATATAATAATACATACATCCTTGACGCGTACAAAGTACAAGTGCATGCAAATAAAGTCAAGGAAGACAAAAATTGCTCTGCATCTGGTATCTGTACAGTTGTAATGTATCGGCAAAAATAAAAACGTGGATTACGTCATATGTGCAAATACGAATTACTCGTTCATCATTTTTCCTTGTTCACTTGAGGGAGACCAATAAATAAACCAAGGTTTGTAACGAAAGGTTCATAGAACGCGTCCGACTGTCATAATGGCAGACTTGTAAACACTATAAGGAAAATGCATGCAACTGTATTCGATTAATCCGTATTCAACCTAACCAAATTACCCATGGCCAAACTTTAGATTTGCAAGTTGTTTTTATAATCGTACGAGTGTTTCTTAGTGATCACTCGACAGAAATGAAAATTTAATCTACGGGAATGATTTGGAGTGATAGAAAATTTGAGTTGAAGTAGAAAATTGCCCATGCATGTGTGCTATACCCCCTGAAATGAGGGAATTTGTAAAATGTCGAGCCCGTCATTTAAACATTTTTCATGCTGGCATCTAATCACAATAGTGATGATGAAGACGAGCACGGGGATCTTTTAGCGATGAAGGTGACTCCAGAGAGTAACGTAACGTAAGTGGAGAGAGAAAAGGAGCGATATGCCTTCACCTAAAATAGAAAATAAGGGTAGGGAAGAAATATTGCAATTGTTGGTCGACTCTCTCATAAACCACAGGATGCCTTTTACTCACTCAGTCAGCTCGCACTAGCAAGCTCGAACACCACCATCGGAATGTCAGAGGGGAAGGAGAAAGTAAACTCCAGAAAGCGAATGTGCTCAGTTTCATTCATTGAGCAACCACCACCATCGGATCGTGTGCTCCATGCACCAGCAGCAGAAGTATGAGTATGAGAGAAGAAAGCAGTAAACTACAGACATGACAAAACTAGAGTCAAATCAGGACATTTCAGATGGGAGGGCACAAAGTACCTAGAAAAATGGAAAGAGAGGCAGGAGAAGGAATAGGAAGAAAAAAGATCTTTTGGGAATATTATGCGGTCGTATTCGGCAGGATGCTTGTTTGTGGTCCAATAATTTTATTATACAACACACATTTTCCATTCCTGTCCGAACATGCAATGCCAGTTTAGATTCTCATGAGAAGGAGGAGGAGGAGAACGCTCTTGTATCTAGTGGAATTTTGTAGGAATCAGTCATTCAAATTATCCAGTAGTTTGATAATAATAATGCAAAAGGTTGAGCCTACATTTCCGATTCTTTACAAGGCGGATGTTGCAACCAGCATGTGGGATAGCATGACATGCAACGCAACCAAATTCTTGTTCACGTTCATTTCAATAGATTTTAACCATCTTCAACGACCTCCGGTGGAAGAGGAAGACAAAAGGAAATATCGTTTTGCTATTTCAAGGAGGAAATTGACGAATTAATTGCTTAGATATGGGAAGCTTTTGGCCTAACGTTTATTATTTTCATTCATGACTTCATCTAAATATAGCGTGCCATTCTAATGGCTCCTGTCGTCCTGTCAATCCTGATTCATAGCACAATAACTAATTTGAAACTGCAAAGGAATAATCTCGTTAAGGCTTCATTAAGTAACTACAATTAAGCGGATGAGCCCATTTAGTAATTCGATTACGAATACAAAAAGCACATGATCGTTCTCCGCTCTACTGAGCATAAGGCCACCAATACTATCAAAGGCATATGCACGAATCGATCGTATTATCAAAGTTCGAAACTGTTTCTTGTTGGCAACAAGCTTAAATCCCCTCCTTTAACTTGTCAAGGTTGACATTAATGCCAAAAGCGAATACTTTCGTCAGTATTTTGAAGACAAAGAATACTTCAGTTTATATATCATGCTTATGTTTTTATTAAAGTTAATATTTAACGCTCTTATCTTATAAACATTGCATTAAAAATGAAGTCTGTGAAAGCATTTATTTAACGCCAAAATTGTATTGCTAAGCTATAAATTGTTTTTAAAAAATCATATGCATTATGCTTTGCTATGGGAAAGTAAATTGACAAGTGGAAAGCAAGCCATCAATCAGAATTTTGCAGCAACACACAAAAACGTCCCTAAAATGCTAACAAAGTACTGTCCAAAGGGCGATTAAATCTTAATCACGCTTATATTGAGTTCACCTCTGTCACATTTTTATTTGAAACAGATCGGAATGCCTTTAACGAACCATGATATAAAAAGTATTACGTGCCATTGGTCAATGCCAATGTTTTTTTGCACCGTGTCACACATTATTATCACCTCGTTGATCAGATTTTATCGCAGAAATCGGGTGGTGCAAATAAAAAAGTATGATACATTAAACAAAATTTCCTGGTAAGTTGGAAGAAAATCCAGTGACGTAGAAAAAAGGCGATAGAATCCGATCTTAAGGATTTTTTTTTAAATCGTCTAGAGAAGCCCCAAAGCAGGGCGGTGTCTTTACTAATTTTTGTGGCACTTCATCAGTCCGACGCTAAAACACTAAAACCCAATTTTGCAAGTGGGTAAAACCAGATGCGATGCATGCCATTTTTGCTTAGTAAATTCCATGTAATTTCAAAACTTTCAATGCTTTTGACAATTTCTCTCTTGAGAAATAGAAATTCAAATCCTTTCATATTTCATGATCCCTTTGCGGTTTAACCAACATTTTAAATGCCAACTTCCGTATTTTCTGTATCTGATCAACTCTTTTCATTCAAAAAATAGTCTTCACCCGAATCTAGAAACATTTTATGTTGGCAAATGTAATCACTAGATGAAAACTATTTTTGCACTTTCGAGAGTCCTGCTGGTGTCATCCCTGCCAAGCTCGTAAAAAGTTTTTTTATAATCTCGTGAATACATACCACAACTGCCGAATAACTTTCACTCTGAAAAACATTGCATTCCCCTATACCTTGTTTTCCCCTTCTTGTCCTCAGTCTCCATCATGATCATCGTGAAAGTTGAATTGAATTTTGTTTTGTAAAAAACTCCATTAAAGTTAGGCACGGAAGTTATTATTCCGCCCCACATAAAAAATTCATGATGCAACTACTACGCCATAAAACCGAGATTTACTCATTGCCGGCTTCACTATGAGCATTTACAAAATATTGAGAAGTACCTAAAACTAAAACAAACGTCCCTTGAAAGCTTCATCTTTCTCTGAACATGATTCCTTTCCATGATTCATACGGTAAACAGTGAATAAAGGCATTGAAGTAGGTAATACTAAAGTAGAAAGAGAAAATAACAGCTCTTAAATTCATTTCATCATCACCACCACCACATCCTCTCCAGGCATTTTATATTAGGAAGCGTCGATGAAAACGATAATGTTTATTGTTATTTTTATATAAATGCTCTATAAAAAATAAAGAAGGCTGTTAAAATTCCACCCAGGAAAAATGCATAACTAAGAAAGACCTTTTCTTTTTCTATTTTTGTGAAGGTACCAGATAACAAGGGAATATGATCTATGCTCTGTTCCTACTCTGTTTGGGCGGCGTGACTGCCGTCAGCCTGCTCTACTTTGTTTGCTGCTGCCGAAAGAGGAATAAAGGAAGCGGCGGGGATGAGGAAAGTTTACAGGGGATTCTCACTGATGGGAATAGCAGCCAGAAGGACACCACATCCGTCAAAAGTCACAATGGGATTCTCGGCATCAAGGCTCCTCTCCTTAAGACCAAATCCATGATGTAAGTCCATTTCCAATTTTATTCGCTTTTCCATAAAAAAATCTTCTCTGTAGCTTTTCTTTCATTTCTTCTCTTCTTTCTTCTCACCATTTTACGCTTTTGTCTCACCGAAAAAAACAACACAAATTATCTTTACTTTCTGAGAACCTGGTCTGGCCTGACTTGGCCTACGCTGACTATAGCTTTCCCACCATGTCAGTGTTTTCTATTACGTATTCCCTTTTTATGTGCATCTCTCTCGGAATGATGAAGCCTGTCGAGAAAAGAAGAAGTACATAATACAACTTCCACTTCTTGCCTATTGCAATGGCTAAAAAACGAATGAAAGTAAAAAAAGAACTGTACAATACACTCCAACAAAAATCATTCCAAATTTCCCATTGTTATATAATGTTGATGTGCTTTGTTGTTTGTAATGATGCCACTCAGAGCGTTTCTCTCATCACATGCACTTCACCGTCTACAGGCACTTTTCACTCTGTTTATTTGCTTGTCTTTTTTTTGAATCTAAGGAGCACTTATATATACGCCTTTCCAGCCATGCTTTCTAGAGAAAGAAAAAAATATTTATTTTCACCCTTGTTTACCCGCTTTATCACAGCTTTAGATCACTTTTTACTTCCATCATTATACATCAGCGACGATCGCATCCACACACAATTTATTTAATGGGACGTCAAGATCTAGAAAACAAGGGTGGTTCCCAACTACACATCAGCACCCTGCACCAATAAATGAATGGAACTTCATAAAACTACAACAATTTATTCATTTCATCTTCGCCAAAAACGTGACTACAATAAATATGGCGTACTGCACTAGAGTGCACTTGATGAAAATACTGACAATTACTTTGTTGAGCGGAATGAAAAACGAATTGCTATTGTCAAGTAAAGCTTGTTAAAATTCTATTTGTACGCTGCGCTGGAATGAAAAAAAATGGTGAAAAATTACACTAACGTATATATGTTTAACATTATTGTTGCATTGTATTTTATGAGGAGTAGTGCTAAACACACTCACAAAAAAAGTTATTTGAATTAAAAGAACATGAAATTTTACATTTATTTCAAAATGATGAAATGAGCAAGTTGGGCGCTTTTAAAGAAATTTTCCGCTTTGCTTTTTTCTCCGCAGCATTTGGAAAGGAATGGGGAAGCGTGGTAAAAGGTAAGTTGTTCTTTACTTGAGCTTTTGTGAAAAAAAGAAAAAACGGCTTTTTTTGCTTGCTCTCTCGGTTGCTTTCTTAAGGGGATTTCTTTTTCGGAGAAAGAAGAGATATCGACTTCACCAACTAAACATAAAAAATTAATCATGCGATTCCATGAAACGCAAACGTGACTTTAACAAATCATTGTAGTTGGTTCTGCGGGTGGTTTTAAAATCAGATTATCCATACTATTCTTTCTTGGTACTCCCGTATCAAACTAATCAGAAGTAAGTACGAGTACAATTACGCTTGACTTGATCAGTAAGCAAATTCATTCAGGTTTTGAAATTTTGTTTAAGTAGCATTGCTCACATACCCATATCCATCTCACTAACTTTATTATTTTAGCGCAACTTTTCTAAAACAAGGTCGTATTGAGCAAAGAAATCAAATTCAGGTTTCCATCTCAGACTGATTGATTCTAAAATTGTTTGTACTAACTTTACTTCGACTTGTCGTATAAGTCCACAAAAAGTAAAAAGAAGCTACATAATTTCTATGATTCTATGTAAGGATAACTTTTCCTTTCATTTCAAATTGACTAAAAAGCATTTTGAAACTGTAAACAAGAATTAGACAAACTTTTCCTTTTAGTGTATAGCATATCATTACAAAAGAGACTACATCGTTTCAAGCATCTCATTTGTATCAAAGTCGAAAAAAAATTATTTATTTTTATCTACTTTGCATCAAAGCGGATCAAGTCTATTTCCAGCGCAAGTTGAAACTTTTAATGAGAAACGATATGCATGAAAAACTAATATCAAAAGCAGATTAAATATAATTTTCAACTTTTTGTGCAAAAGTTTAAAAAAATTGATCCAAAGGCTGTATTTCAAATCACACAGAGAAATAATTGAAAATAGCTGTAGAGTTCAAAGAGTCCATTCAAGTGTGATATACGGCGTACGTACATACAATTGTTAGTATTGTTGCTATTGTTGTTTTATGTAGCTGATCTCAGAACGAGCACTAGAGGCAGACACACAACGATTAAATGAAACTTTAGTACATTTGATGATCATTGTGTGAGTAGTAAGCAGCATCAGCTATCGTCCGTCAATTGTCATAGTTCCTTCATCCATAACACTAAAACTAGAGTGGCCTTCTTCATCAGTCTTTGGCGTTGATGTTACTGGTTTCATCCAGATAGTAGTAGCAATTGTCGAGCAATAAACCAGATTTTTGTACTTTTCCTTCCTCCACCATTTTCCATACCTTTTGTGCTTTCAAATGGTCCTTTGCACTTTACTTTCCTCTGAAATAGACAAACAAATACTACATTTGTAGGACTAAGCTATAGGTAATAAGAGGAGAGTGTGTAAAACCTGTAGTCACTGGAGATAATAGTATGAGTTGAAAAATGGAGTGAATGAAGCGGCGAGAACCTGGCAAAATGCCAACGAAACACTAGTTGATACAATGCAAGCCATGTGCAGGAAATAAAAGCAGTTTTATTTCTATTTTCAATATGAAATATGTACTCATGACGAAATATTTATCGGGACGTATAATATGTATCTATAAGTATTTGGGAAAGTTTGATTTTTTTTGGAAACATTCCAGTTATTTCCACCACTAACCCTGAGCCGTATAGAAATGTCCTCCCAAACAACATGACAATGGGTGATGTCGTTGCTTCTGTCAGAATACATGTTTCTCTCACTCCCAATGCTTTTAAAAGCCAACAAGTCGTTTTCCCGTCGCATTAGCATATCACTTACCTAAAAAACGTATGCTTTGGAATTCGGTGAGATAGTATAGGGCCATAATAACTTCGTCAAATCGTAGGTAATGTAAGTATTCAAACAATATTCAAGTACTAAAATCTGTTTTCGTTGACATGAACTGAAAGCTTTTCTTCTTTTTCCTTTCTCAATCTGTCTTTTTTTGTGAGGAGAAAGTGAAATGTTGGTGTTCTTTTAGTGTTTGAATTGAACCGATTTTCATTGTATTTGGAACGCTTGGAAAGGAGACAAAAGAATTCTTTTCTGAAATAAAATTTTCTATTGCAAAGGGATGAATAAATACTTAAAACGTTGCAAAGCAAAAGCGAACAGTATTGTATATATGCCTAGGTAATCGAATTAGATAAGGAGCTGTAGTTAGAAAGCACTAAAATGTCAACTCCTTTTTTTGCGAGTGAGCATCGTTAGAGCAGAGCAGGTGTTCAGTGAACGAATGTGCTCACAAGGTCAAAAGCTTTAACTTTAA
This sequence comes from Seira musarum, assembly GCA_027743895.1. Taxonomy (NCBI): domain Eukaryota; kingdom Metazoa; phylum Arthropoda; class Collembola; order Entomobryomorpha; family Entomobryidae; genus Seira; species Seira musarum. Next base: position 6,577 of record JAHZMX010006287.1, on the reverse strand, counting down.
AGAACAGGTGCTAACTGGAAGTAGGAATGCTTTGACGTACCCTCTCCATTTACGAAATTCACTGTTGTTGTAGCATTTAAGAAAACCATTTTTCAATGTTCTTTGTAGAAATTGTAAAGGAATGATTTATTTCCATGCTCCTTGCCACGCAAGAACTTTGTAATAACTTTGGACGTGTCGTGTAAACAAAGTGTTTTATGCGCGAATACTAACAAATAACTCTTCCTGTTTATTTCTCCACACCATCTAGGGCGTAAGCGTTGATTATATTTTTTGCTGTTCGTGTAAAAATATTTGCTCAAATAATCAATACATTGATTGCCAACAAGAATTTATCTTTCCACTCAGACACATATGCAAAAAAAGGATGTGGGGAAATGCTCTATTCTTTTTTATTTCTTGAAAGCTTAAAAGATCATTTTTTTTGTTGTTGGAAAAACTATTTCGTAAACTTTCACTCCGTTTACACCAGCAATAACTTATAAATTAGGAAAGAGTTCATCGCCTCCTCTTCATTGTTCTGTTATACGTTCTTCAAAGAATAATCATAAAGTTTCCTATTCTTGAGGTTTATCAACCTTAAAATCATCGCAATATGCCTCCATACGATCTTCATTGGCATGTAGGAGTTTTGTTAAGTGAAATCCCCAAATCTGAAAAAAAAAATGTTTACGGTTGAATTTAGTTTACAGCAAATCAATCTCAATCCACGTGATTCAAACACAAATGGCATACTTTACGCTTCATTTATAAAACATTGTTTTTGTCACTTGCTCCTCTCATATTTTATTCAGATGACGTCGATATGTTGTAAGTATACGATGATGATAAAATTGAATAAGCCTCCGCATCAATGCATTCCTCGCCCTTCAAAGCCGTTGTAGCCATTGTATTTCTCTTTTGTCGCTAAATTTTCTACTAGTGTCATTTATCTTTTGAGAATGATAAGGCTAGTTTTGACACGGATTTTATCAACCTGGTGAAATTCATGATGTGAGTCTGGATTTGTGCTGAGCAGCCTTCCCCCTGAATGGAAAACTTTCCCATCATTTCATATCCCTCGGCGGAAAATTATGAGAAGAAGAGACTGAAAGATTGCCTAAGTTATCTCCACCGGTACGCTTCCATAATTGTTTTGCACATCTCGTCGACTGAAAAATAAGACTTCTTTTTGCGCTGGTTCACAAAATATAAAAAATCTTTTATATTTTTTTTCTCAGTTTATTCACAAAAGGCAAAAATTTTTCGTACTTACACAAAACTGCCTCACGTTTCATATGCTTCCTGTATTTTTATGCATGCATAATTCACACACATTTTGCAAGTTTAATTGAGCACTTACGTACGCTCGAGTGGTAGAAGGTGATGGCGGCGGTGGTACGCAAATGAGGAAAGTCGAACCTCCTCCATTCCAGCACAGTTTCTATTGAAATCAAGATGGGCGTTATTTGAAAAATGCAAATGTTTAACTCATGTATCTCGCTATGTGATCGATAATATTTTACCATAAAAGAGGATTATTGCACTCTACAAGGTTCGTCCCTTTAGAGTCGCGCCATTTTTTATCAGTGCGCTTCTCTCTTTAGCTCACTACGCCTCTGACATATGCAGAGTTCGTGGAAAAGTTTCACTGTACTCTTCTGTACTGGCCATCTCCCGGGGGTCATGTATGTCATTTTATTATTGTGACAGAAAAAGGGAAAAATGCGACGATTTCACTTACAAAAAATTCTACATAATATATTCTTATTATGTCGACTTCTTTCTGTCATGTGGACTAGCAAAACCTGTCATTACAAAGGAAACGGCCAAAGGGAAAAATATGGCCTCATTATTATTACAGATTTTAGTGCATTATAACTTCATTACAAAATCTGGGTTTCAAACCATATTACTTGCGAGTGGGACGTCGAGAAACCCAATTTTCAAGTCATGGTCAAATACGCAAATATATGGTTCTGTTCCAATGAATACAAAGTCGCAAAATCCCTTAAAAATATTTTGGCAAACGTGGAAATTGTCCCCGAAATTTAAGTTGTTACATAAGTCGAATCAAAAGTGCACGCTGTTACTCACTTTTGTCTGATTTTGAACACGCTTTATCAGCCTTGCACAAGATTTTACTTAAGCATTAATTTATATGTTTGGGTTATATTACTTTTTGCCAAGATGAAGGTCACAAGTTGATAAATAATTTATGACAGGGTTCGTAGATAAACAAGAGGATATAATGCCTATGTAAGGAAGTAACATGAGACATTATATTGCTCATAATCAGTAAGCCATTCGCATTCAAAGAAACGGATGGACTGAGTCTCACGAAAATTTATGGACCCAAAATCACTTTAGTATTTTTAAAAGCAGAGTTAAAAGAAGTTATAGTTATGATGAAAGTATAGTATCAGCCACGGAATTCATCTAGAAGCAATTTTCTGACACGGTAAGCATGGCATTTCTGCACTCAAGAACTAGAATAACGGTTCAAGAAACATCATTCCTTCAATTTTCCTGAAAATGCCCACACATCGCATCCAGAAAGTTACAGCCGTCAAACGTGAGAGTTGATAAATCGGTTCAACTTTGTAAGAAATTATTTCACAAAAGAGAGCAATGCAATGCATTTTGTTATCTCACAAACCTATCATTCTCATAGCATTCCCATGTTTTCCAGTTTTTTCTTATTTTAAATTTAACATTCGAGTTGGAAGTTTTTGCATGAATGAGGGGAACACGGAGATTAATCTATTTCCATGGACTTTTGTCAATGTTTACCCTTTACTTATTTATTTTAAACTTAAGTAGAAGTCACCGTCACAGGGCACAGGTAGTCATCATGATCGTCATCATCACATCTCCGTCAAGTCTGGTAAACTCGACTGAGAAAAGTTTGAGAAAGGTAAGAAAAAATAAAAGTTTTATTCTTCTTCGTTTTTCTTGATTTAATTCAACGGCATTTACAAAAGGTGGGAAGAAACTTCCAGATGCGAAATTAAAACGCACAGGGAATTTGTGGAGATTTTCTGAGGAAATCAACCACTTAAAAAGTTGTATCCGGTTAGATTTGTTCTGCGGATTCAAAATTGCCCGCTTCCGCTTACGTATAATGCAGCCCTTATCTTTTTACAAGAAAAACATTGCTGAATGTAAACTTTCTTACTTCCTCTCATCTAAAACAAGATTTCATCATTTTGATTCTTCTTTCGTTCTCTTTTCTGCTAATGCTACAAAAATGAGAGAAAGTGAAGATATTTGGAGATGAACAAAAAGTTTTTTCTTTTACATTTGTTGCATAACATTATATTATATAGGATAATGGAGTGGAGTGTCTTGGCTTTTTATGTTTGCAAAGAAAACACCTGCGACTCAAATGTCCCTTTCAAGAAATCATGTAAAATTTGTTGGTAGTGTTGAACTTGACGAATGTCGCTTTTAAAAGGAAGCCGCATCTGCTTCTGATATTGACAAATCCTCTCACGTAAACCATAACCTTGACTGGATATCTGAGCTTCCCCTGAATTCGAATACCTATGCATACACATCTTGGTTAATGCTTTCAATTGATGCTTGAACGCCATCTAGTTGCTTGAAACAAATATCTGAGATGTCTCACATTTCACTCACGTCGAAATCTTTCGGACTTTCTCCGTAAAATGGCGAAATGGATCGAGAAAAGAAGTGAAACTTTCTCCGCTAGACCAACATCTTTCTTTTGACTCGAACTATCGCCAATAGGCGGCTGCAGTTGTTTGCGACTCGGGAGGCCAAAACGAGTTTTTCCCCTCTTGTTCAACGCCAACTTCACATCATGACTGAGTGAGAATAAGAGGAATGTTACAGTTGCAGTGCCACTTCTTCTAAAAACCATCGCTCCGTGAGAAAAAGGTTTTTATTGAAGTGGAAAGGCCGAAATGAGAAAGTTTTCATAAGCTTCTTTTGTTTTAATTTTCTTGTAGTCAGAAGATGTGCAAACACTTCAGAAAAAAATATTTGACATTTATTTTCTTTGCTGCTTTTGTTTCCACTGTATTATCTCTTTTCAATTTTTGGCAGGTTTGTTGTACTGGAATTCAGAAAATTTTCTTGTGAGCCTGCCAAAACGTGCTCACGACACTCTATTTTCTAAGCCTTTGTGACAACCTTAGTTCCTCCTGTCTTTTTTGAGTGTGTCTCTAGAAAATTGAAAAAGAAGGTGCATTATTCCATCGCCGTTCTTTATTTTTGACCAAACAACGAAGAAAATCTTGGTGACCCTTTCAAAGATACTAGGATAGAAGGACCATAAAAGGACATGACCCTTCGAGTGGAAAAAGCCTGTGAGTGCAAATGGATTTTTGTTCTCGTTTCCCCTGGCTCCACGTTATTACTTGCCACTGACATTAATTCAGTTCACGTAACTTCTGGTCAGTTAAGTCTTCTAGAGAAGCCCGATTTTCCCTTTGCTCTCTGTCCACGTTACTATTTTTTTAGAACTCAGAACTCACGCATCACCACAAATTTATGGGGCAAAATCAATAAGGAAAGAAAATTCTTGTTTCCTCTGAAAAAATGTTTTGTCCAATTCCGAGACGGGAAAAGGAAGTGAAAACGGCCAAAGAAACTCCTTTGTTTTATTTCATGTACCTATTGTAACACCAGAAATTATGAAGTGTCACTCCAAAAACTTTTCCTTGAAAGGAGGAAGTCATGAAGAATGGAGAGCAAACACAGAAGAATGACAAAAGAATGAGGCTTGTAGATACGGGGAACATTCATTTTCTTTCTTTCCCAAATGTACTCATTCAAGTACAAATGCTCAGAAAAATTAAACCATTTGCAGTGAATGGGCATACACGATGTGCATTTCAACTTTCTCTAATTTGATTTCATGATTCCGGAAGGAACAAGGTGTACGAATGCTTTCATACTTTTATGCTTTCCTTTAGAAAAAAAAACTCATGGGCAAATTTTTGACCAGCAAATTTGGGTAAGCACCACTGAAAGGATATAATATGTAGTTTGCCATGATCATGATAGTCTTCTGGAACAAATGTTGCGTATTAATGAAACCTTCGAACCGTGAATACATCCTCATCTTTTGACTATCGGTAAAAAAACGCAGTGCAGCGCAGACCATTTTTTTCAGTAGATGTTATTGATAGCCTGATTTGCAAGAAATGTTCTTCGACCTGACCCAGTCAAAAAAAATGCAAAAATTTTTCGGACCACAGGTCTATAACCAGAGAAAGTTGAAGTTTTGTGGAGACTACGGGTACATAAAATATGCTTTCCGGACACTTTTCTCATTTCCAACTTTCTCCACAGAAATGAAATAAAAAATACTTTCTTCCTTGGTTTGGCGGCAAAACCCGTACATGAGGTGGGTCTTATACCGGCTTTAGCATACTTTGTCCAACTTTTTTTAAAAATAATTTTTTGTCACCTTTTATCACCAGATGTTTGTTCACTGCAGATAAAACATGGAAGATTTGTGCCTTCACAAGAGGCGGGACTTGAAAATGGAGGAAGTAGTAGTAGCAGTGGTGGTGGTACCAGTTCGCTAACAAAAATCCATATATTAATTCTTTATGCTATGCATCTTCCTTAAAACTATTAGAAAAAAATTGCCTCGTTGACATAAGGTATGGTGAAATAGTTTGTGTGATTTAATCAAATATTTCAAAGTCAGAGACAAAAAAAAACATGAAATAATGGTTTGTCAAGGTCTCGCCCTCCTACATCAATTTATTATTTTACTTTTTTAAAAATCCTTTGTTTTTTCCCTATACTTTTCCTGCTTTTGACATTCGGTTTTTACTCCTTCACTGCAAATATGGAGTTTCTCACAATATGGTGGAAAGCAGACTGTCAGGATCTCTATTGTTTTTTATCGTTGTCAAATAAAGAATTAATAATACATAAACTCTGCATCACTATTCAACATAAGGTGGTGTGCAGTGAAGTGTAAAGAAAGAGAACTGGAACTAATAATTTTTTTTCCGAGAGGACGAAGGCATTTGTAGCTCTCTGCTATGCCCTTTGCTGAGTCCTTTCCGTTCTGCATCACCATGTTATTATTTGTCAATGATGAAAATGAATTCTTTGAATGAACTCTCTCTGATTCTAAGAAAGAAATTGAATTTTCTTCTGATCCACAAACAAGATCTGAATCCAGGATTTGAAGTCAAAAGGTCATCACTACTGTTGACCGAAGAAATTGTTGAAAAGGTTTCAATTTCCTTTTCTCTCATATTATATCTCTGCCATGGGACAGAACATCGATGAAAGGAAGCGATTTGAAATGGTCAATACAAAAAGTCGTTATCAACTACCAATATTTCACGTTTTTATTAAAAAAAGGGCTTCATGATCATGATCAGATCCACGGGGAAAATGGAAAAATAACAGTGCAGTGGATCAGAATTTGTACGGAGTACTAGATATAAAGTATTATCTACTATATAATATGTGATGTCATTTTTCTCTGTATAATCAGCCTAAAGTTTGTGTTGAATGTTCTCAAAAACCATTCAACCGACAGAAAAACGCTTTGGACCAATCGAAAGGTCAAGCGATTGAGGGTGTCGTAGTGACATTTTTT